>DWQX01001445.1:0-28034 GCA_018245475.1 Pharmacophagus antenor | reverse complement strand
CTTACTTCGACCGTGTTTATATGATTATCTGGTTTTCTTAGTGCTTCGTGAAGTAACTGTGTACCAGTACCTGGTGCGATTTAACGGTGCGTGTAACTAGTGTATGTAGTTTGACGATCAGCCGCCATAAAAGCATTGTTGTTTTTCGGCAATCAGTCGTTTGAGTACCGAAATGTTCTGGCCACGCTTCATTGTTATCATATGAACAGGTAAGAGTTAGAAGTTAAGTGTTAGACGGTTGTCAAAAAAAAAATAACAGCATAATACTGGTTGATGATGATATTTGAAACTTTACAGAAAATATATGCCTGTGCGTATCAAGTTTTGTCCTACTTTGTTAAAAGAAATAGCTCTAACAGTTTGTCGGAAGAAATAGCTCTTAACGCTTTTAATGCGCTGCAATTATTCAACAATCCATTAAATTATTGCCTATACCGAAATTTCGAACATACAGGTTAAATGTTGGAAAGTATAAAAATACAGATGGCGTATATATCGATAGACTTCTCATGACATAAATTTTACGTCTTTCGTAATTAAAGGGGTTGATAACAAATATTGTATTTCCACATAGGTTGATAGCACTAGGACTGGATGAATTCTGGTCGTATGTGGAGATGAACCCGGATATATATCCCTGCCGGTGCCCGGTGTCCGGGCGGACGGGCCTGCGCGCCGCTATCAATCTGCTCTGCCGGCATATGATGCCCTGGTGCACGCCGCACTCACTCCTCTCTCACGTACATTACGCGCGCCGGTGCGACAAGGACAACCCTATATACGTGAGATACTCTTATATTATGCGATACCTACTCCTTTAAGCGTGACAAATATTTACAGAAATCTCTATCGTAACATCTATATCAGCCAAACCGACGTGCGCAAGTAAAACTTATATATATTTTTTTTAAATATATACTCTCAACCTGCGTTCTACAGACAGAAACTGAATAGAAACTTAAGAGATTACTATGAATTTTTACTCTAAAATGTAAAAATTCTAATCTATTAGTAATAATATAAATGTTACGATACGATACAAAGTATTAATTAAAACCTAGCCGGAGTTTCCAATTTGACACTCATTTCATACCCTACTACTAATAACACAAATAATGCATATACTTTTAGAAATTCTTCAAAGCGCGAAAAGTGGAGCCAGTAAAACACGTACTGCTACCTTTCAACCCGAAGATAACGTTATACGAACAACCCGAATATGAAATGCCGCGTATCTGGTTAAGGCACCTCGCTAAAACCAGCAAAAGGTTTAAGGTGAGTTTGATTTAAACAATTTTATATACGTGAAGATTCCAATGAAATAGAATGTTGTTACTCATTTTTCGTCTACAACTTTCGTCTCTCATTATTTTCTCCTCAATCTTAGTCAATATATTTCTCTCTCTGTTTTTTGTTCCCGAAGCTAGATTGTTATAAAAATGCGTTCACAATTATTTATTATATCGTTCTTTCACACACCCAGTTTAACGCTATCATCTCTCTAGCAATCGACATGTACAAGAATGTGTGGTCGCCGACTTGGAGAAATACTGCATTAAATGTGTAAATGCCATTTACAGGATTACCTCTACCGTCGGACTAATGTCACCGGCATAACGCCAAGAGGTGTCGATGTCGAACTAGGCCAGCAGGTGAAGCCAGCCCAAAAGAAACCGCTGCCAATAGATTTTACGAAAGTCATCACGAAGGGCAGGCCGTATCTGTATCGTAAGGTAACACCAAAGCCTACCGAAGACAAACTCGACGTTTACATAGAACGCGACGTAACAGACGCGTCAGAGCTTGCGACTGTAAGGGGTGAAACTGGCAACGAAACAACGACAGTCACTGCTGTCTCACAACCTATATGCAGCATAATGGAAACAAATACCCAATGTGATTCATTAAACATTGCTGGAGAGAGTCGATTACAAACGAATACGCTCGAAACAATAGAACTTGAAGAGAATGAACAGAATGGTAGTGTACCGAACATAATACCGGATATCAATCGAGTCGCCATAAATATCACTAGCAAGAAACAGAAGAATGACTCTAACAGAGATCATTGCACATGCTGCATACTACTAAAGAAAATCTGCAAGGAACGTCAGACTTTGATAACTGAATATTTCAAGCCGAGAGGGCAGAATGTAAGAGAGGCTTGCCCATGTAAGAGCGTGAAACGACCAAAGATAACTAATAAATTAAGATTGTTTTTAAAATATTACAAAAGTCGTTCGATGTATGTACACAAGAATATGAAGCAGAAATTAGCTCAGTGTGATAGGAATGGACTTGATTTAGGATATGCAAACATACCAATTGATGAAGTGTCAGAGCTTGAAGATATAGGCGATCCTAGTGATTTTGGTAAGGGAATCTCACATTAACGTTCTTAATCTATTTTTAAATCAGCATTGGCCAGGGAAACTATTTTTCACCAATTATCACTTTAAAGTCTTATGTGGTTTTTATTAAATACTTAATGGAGACAAATTTTTAACACTAGATTTACTGGACCCGTCATTTTGACAGACCAGCACCAGATAAAAATTTCTAAATATGCGTTAGACTTTTAAATTTCTTTTACACCGCCTTTGGCAACATTGTTCTATACATTTTACTGTGAAACAGGAAAAATAAGAATACAATATTGCAGAAAATTACTATAGACTCGAAAAGAAAACCAAAAAAATGTGTTAGTAAATCTAATCTTGAATATAAATAAATATATTGTACTATTTCTACTCTTCATGACAAAGAATATTCTTTGTACTTTTTGATTGAAGTTTAATTGGAGAGTACTCCAATAATATAAAGGCATGATACAAAAAATTTATAACAGGTTATACTAATCTAGAAAAATTGGCAAATTGAATAATGAAGGATAAAATAAAATAATGGAATACTGGTTTTTACATGTGTGGTCTTGATTTAAGTGAACAAATTCATTTTTAATTTATGACTTAGGTTTTAGAGTTAAAATAATTGAGTTCCTAAATTTTAATTACTTTCCAGCTTTTGTGACACTATATGAGATGAAACTCCTGATTCGCTTGGGGCTTGTAAGGAATCAATTTACAAAGAAAAATGTGTATGTCCTTATGTCAAATTTCGACCACGAGACTGACGATCCTGCAATGCTAGCAAACTCCTTAGAAAAGTTGTTCGATGTGGAACTAGTTGATATGTTCAAAGAGTTCCTAAGGTTCCTGACGCCTGATCAAGCGGACAGAATAGACAAGTTCAAGGACTACTTCACGCAGGCTTGTGCTCCGGATCTCGTCAAAAAGATAATGGTAAAGTAATTTAGGATTTTTATTCAAGAGAAATTTATATTCTTCATTTTAACACTGTAATGACCGCACGTTTGCGATCAAAGAAGTTCAAAGCACATGTGATCGTTCTCGGTTACACAAACGTGTCGTCGGAGCGAGCACAAGTGGTTGTTCACGGTATCACACACAAATTGTGTGAGGGGGAAAAAACTGTTAGGGCACATTAGATAAAAAGGGACAATATTTTTATCTTATTAGTATACATTTGAATTAATGTAACTGTTATAGTTATGTTCATTTATTATTTATTGAAGCTGTATAAAATATATAATATAATCTTGGCTTCAAAGTCAACTCAGTTCTTTTGTTAGATTTGCTAAATCTTTGGAATGCCTGTGTATGCGCAATATTTTTCACTGATAATTTAAAATGTAGCGCCGCAGAGCAAATGAGAGATTAAATCACTCATAATAATAACTCATTGAATATTACTTCTTTATATATATGAAAAAAGTTCTTACCTAATATTATGGGAGATTTAGGAATGTCATGACGGTTAGTAAATATTACTTTATGAATATATTATCCCCTAATAAAAAGTGTTATTTCCTGCGAAGGAGTGATTTTTATATTTAGCATGGGCTGTAAAAAAATGTTAACAAATGATATAATGTTCCGATCTATTTTTTTTGTCTCATTCACCCCTGTTGCGTTATGACAGGGCCTATTCTTGTCATGTCATTAATTTCTTCATTTTTAGTCACATTTTCCTTTTTTCTTCTTTCATACTCATACTGATTTTCTCGCTCACATGTCTTCTTTTTCATACCTCATCCCGTTACCTTCTTTTATACATCGCGTTCAAAATAAAGGGAAAACAACCATTTTATTTATTAAATAATTTCCTTACTCTAATTATTCTATATATTTTACATTATCCGTTCTGACTTATTCATTTTTATTACTCTCTTTACATTATTTATGTTTTTCTTTGTTTTATTTATTACCACTGTCTCTCCCTTGTTATCTAATTTTTACAATATTGTTAAATTACATTTTTATTTCGTTTTATGGTATTTTCTATCACTATTTTACAAAATTTTATGAAAATACCTCGGCTATTGTCCTCGCTCATTAACATCGCGAGGTTTGCTTCCTCTATCTTCTTTCTCATTCTTACCTCACTTTCCATTCGATCCCTTTCGTACACGGGACAGCAGGTGATCAAGTGGGACACGGTCTGGTCCACTCCGGAATGTGCATGTGCACGCGGGACTCTCCTTCCACTTGAACCTATGCAAGTAGGAGGAGAATCCCCCGTGCCCTGTGAGCCGTGACCAGACACGTGTCCAACTCCATTCTGCAGAATATGCGGTAGGCTGAGACGGCGTCCGGGAAAAATAGCCGCGTTGTTAAAGCCGTCGTTCCATGCATATAGCGCATGTTCCATTCCTCAAGCGTGTTCAGCCTAAGCTGTCGCTTGACGAATGAGACAGACAGGACGTTCCGATCTATTGTGTTAATGTAAGTACACATGATAAAATTTAAAATGTGGTCTTATATTATTAATATCTTAGGAACAATAGATAATAAAAGGGGAAATTGTAAAGCAACTATAGTGGCTCGTCGTACAAAAAGATGACATACGCTAAAGTAAACGCTAAACTAAACAGTTAAAAATGACACTTTAAACACACTTAAAAAATGTGTTACTTTTAGGCAGAAGTAAGGGAAAAGAGCTTGAGGCGCACGTTGCTCACTCGCCTGACGCGCTCCTTCACCGACCCTAAGCCGAGCGCGTGCGAGACCTGCAGCGACCTGTTGCGGCATATGGACGGTCACCCGGACCTCGCTAAATATATTTTCAATTTGTTCCCTCACAACAGACACGCCAGGTAAGAGTTTCACGAAGCTCTGACTATAAGTCACTGTAAACGCCACGGGTGTTACCGATGACGGGCATCTAAAGACGGCTAATAATTTAAAATACTAACAAAATGTCATCGTATATCGATTTTTCTTTGTTAACATCGTTAATGTAGTGGCGAAATGTGAAGCTATAGAGTAGGTCATTGAAATGAATAAAAAGTTATATTTATACATAAAATATCACATCGAATAATACACGAAATTCAACGCGTAAAGGCCAGGCCCTCAACATAGCTAGATTTTTTTTTTTATATATGCCACGCATATATCTATTTATTTTCATACGAGATTTCCATCAAACAAATAATTACAAATAATTACAAATAATTACTGCCTTTTTTATATAGTTTACTCATGAAAATACGTTTCATCATCATTTTTTATTGTTTTCTTCTTAAAAATAATTTACTAATTATATAATTCTAATTTCTGAACAGACCAAAATCACAGCCAGTTGTTACACAGAATGTAAATGAACAATCTAATGTGCATGATTTGCAATTAAACACACAAACAGTGCCTTCTGAGATACAAAATTCAGATGTAAACATACAAAACGATGATTCAGACCATGAAGGTGATGCTTTAACTATATGCGAAGATTCGCGAACTATGATGGAGAACCAACATTGCCCAGGGTGAGTACCTTTTCCAAAATTTGCTATCAAGATTAATGCTCCTATTACTTACCTACACTCTAATGGAAGTACGATAAGTAAGATACTTTTTTATTCCTGTTTTATTTATATTTTTATGTTTCGTCGTTAGAGTTACTTTAGTACACCACTCTTTAGTTATTCTGATCTAAAAACATTAATATTACGTTACAATGCTGCACAAACATATTATAAGCATATATATGTAAGACAATGTTTGTTTACATAAATCTTGTTAACATTTTATGTTATGTAGATGCTGCTTTTTAGTCACATTTCAAATATATAAATATAATACTTAGTCCTACTAAAGTCATATATGATGATCCTCTTTTTTTATAAATTTGTTAAGTTAAATTCAATTGTTTTACAACATTTTCAGCAACATGAATCAAAGTGAAAGAGAAAATTTTACACCTTTTATTAATCATAAAGAAGAAATGCAAGGAAATAACGAAAACCATTTCATATATCCAGAACATCGTAATGATGCGTACTGTCAAATTACTCATATAAACCTAGTTTTAAATAAAGAAGAGTATCTGCAGGTTATTATGTATTTGGATATGTAATTTAGATAATAAATAACTCGTAAATTAACTTCCAGTAGCTCAAAATAAATTGAACACTCAAAAAAAATCTTCCAGAAATACAAAAAAATATATATGTATACCCTATTATTTTCTACTACAGTATCTCTATATAAACTGAATGTACGTAAAAACTTTTAATTAAATAATAAATATTATTTAAATTAAACCATTTTTTTTGCCACTTGATATAACGTAACTACACCGGCAAAAAACGTTTTGAAAATAAATTTTGTATGTTGTAGGAACATTTACTAAAGGAATCGAAAGCGCACAGTTTAAATAATGTTAAAATTGAAATGGAAATCACGGATGAGGAATCGATAAAATCTGAAGGTCCAGAGTGGCAGAGGTCTGAAGATAAGTTAATTTTGGAAACATTGAAACAATCACTCACGCGGGAAGAGCGCAAAAATACAACGATTTTGGATATTTTGGAAGAGAAAAAAGTTTTAGAGATGTTAACAGATAGTTTATCACATAAATCTGTTAAAGATGTTGCGGATCGCATTATGTATTTATTGGAAATGTTAGTGCTAAGCGAAAATAAATAACTAGTGTACTTGTGATATTATTTAAATATGATTTTTTTATTCAACTTTTATCGTAATGGTGTGCGTTGTGCGAATCTCAGGTTGTGGCTTTCAATCCGTTTTGACTATAGTCCTAAACCACCTAGTATAAGGCGGAAATATTAATATAATAATAATAGTTTTAAAAGAGAATTATAGTAATGTTGTCACCATTAGTAACAATCTTCTTTTAGAATAGAAATCCAATGAAATTTATTCTTGGTCATGCCAGGCAAGCCTTAATCTTAATTCATCCGTCCTCACCGAGTGTGCCTCAAAGTTTTCACAATGATGGTCTCATAATGGGATATAGTAAATGAATTAGCATACTCATAGTAGGTAAACTTGGTTAGTGACCATCAATGCAACGGCCATTCCGTTCCAAAGAATACTGTACAAAAATTTACATGATTTGGTTTAAAGAATGTTGTAGCTGCTACAATGTAGCGAATGAAATAATGTAATTAAAATTATGATTTTGTCGGATGATTATATCAAGTAGCGTTTTTATTATAAGCAAAATACTAAATAAAATACACTGGGTGATAATATACTTGGCATCTGATGACACCTCATCAGAACTTATCTATTTTATTATTAATTAACACCTTTAATACTGTAGCGGGTATAGGCGCTCAACATAGGTTTGCTTTTTTAATACCAATTGTTAATTTTTCGGGTATACATCGCGGAAATATTTACTAGGTACGATACATAATATTCCTCGATGTTTCAGCGCAGGTTGTATCTGCCTTGGTCGCGAGGCAGACTATATTTGTTACATATTTAAACAAATTAGATACAAAGAAATTATAATGTTATAATACATTAAATTGCAGTATATATAAGCAAAAAGTTATAGATTTTTCTAAAAAAATCATGCTTTCACAAAAGTTACACACCGTTATTTAATTCGTGCCCTAGGGTACAATCGGCGTGTCTGTTGTAGTCAATGGATTAAATAAATAGTTAATCTTTTAAAAAGTTTGCAATTTTGAATTTTCAAAAACGAAGTTACAAATGTCAAATACGTATCCCACTTTTATTCGAGCTTTTGCTATAATTCATTATTCCAAATGAATCAACTATGCATTACTATGTTATCTGTCGTCAAATTTGGAGTGCACTAAGCTTTCATTTATCTGTGCTATAACATTTATTGAATTCATATACGTATTGAATTCACTCAGTGTAAATATAGTATTTTCAACAGTTTTATTTATGATGGCTCGTAATAGTAATGATAGTGGCGATAATAACATAGATCCAGCGACAGTGACTGCAAGTATTAAAAGTAATTTAAAACAAGTAAGGCATTGATATTCATTGATCAATATGTAAAATTTAATAACATCATCGATTTATTAAAATACGATATTTTCTTTTAGGAAATAGTAAAAGAGCTGTTGAACGGTTCTTTTCAAGACAATAAAACTAAGCTCGGTAATGATGCGTTAATGCTTGTAGTAGAAATGGCCAAGTGTTTGGTTACTGAAACATGCCTCCGAGCGGCTAATCAAGCATTGAGTGAAGGATGTGATAAAGTTGACGTTGAACATGTAGAGAAATGTTTAACACAATTAGTAAGTAGTCTGTAAAAATAATATGTTACATGTACAATATTTTTTTAATTATTATATTTTTTTTTATATATTGTATGCAAAATTATATAAAATGTGACATGCAGTCATGTCTTTATAGACAGCCATGGTCCAACTCATTTAGAGACTTTCTGTAACAGTTATTTTTAAGCTTAAAGAAGAAATTGCAAAAACTTTTTTTATTCAGTGTGTTATTGTGTTTCAGATGTTAGATTTCCCATAATTTTTATGAAAATAACAAAAATTAAAAAATATTAAATATTCCATATTATGTGGAGATTATCATAAAGTAAAATAGAGTTACTTTGGAATAAGAATTTTTATTTGAAAATGTATAGGTGAAAACTAAATTAAAGCCTTCATTTATAGTATTAAATTAACAATTTTTGACTAAATGCACAGACTGTCCTATGTGCGGCATATGCATGAAGCTGGAGACGATGTACCATGTCCTAAACATCTGCCTAATAGTGGCCACATACAGGAAACCAAATTCCTAAATTCACCAATGTCACTTAAGTTTTCTGGTAACATTGAAAGGTTGCTGGGATTCTTGTGCTGGGTTAGTTTGAATATACTTGTTTATACCTACCTTGAAGTAAAATATGTGCTGAGTCTTGGAGCTGTGGATGTGGGCCTTAAGAATAGGAGAAAATTATTACTAATCACAACACACATCAATATTTAGATAAAGATGATAGGGCAATTTAATTTTTTTTACCTGTTACTTTGTACAGAGTAATCTGCAAAATGTCTTTCCTGATTTTAATATTATTTTCACTGAAAGATAGCTCTTAAAGCAATGATTGAAATTTTTAATAATTATTTTGCTTTATGATTAAAATTTATCTCATAATAAGTAAATAAAAATAACTGAAAAAAGAAAACTGTAGTCAAAATCTGAGATAAGATTAGATTTTACTGGTAAATGTTATCTAATTTGCTATTTAACACTTAACAGGCGATTTTCTACTCCATGAAAACGCTCCTCTATATATAAATTGTGTAATGTGCTATGAAAAGTGAATAGTACGGTAACTTATGCAATATAAATGAAATAAAAACAAGTTAACATAAAAAAATGCAGAATAGTGAACATTCAAGTACATAAATCTGTATGATCATTCCAATAAAGTCACAGTTGAAAAACATTGATCTATGCAGCCCATTCATTAAGTGTTGATAGGGAATTATTTATGTATAGTTTTATATATTAATGTTGGAATTTTAGATCCTTCTCTCTTGTTTTTAACTTTAATGCAACCAACTATCAATTTTAATTTATTTTCAATAAGTATATTTAATACTTAATATCTTAATTTTTAGTAATTATTGTATACTACATAAGTGGGTACAATATAATTATAAGGAATTGTTTTGTTAGAAAAGAGACTAGTATTATTGATAAAATTAAGGTAAACAATATAAATTACTCATATATGAAAATTACTTCACAGAAATATAAATTAACTACTTTAAAGAAGTCAATAAAAAAATTGGATTATTTTTAATTTCAGACTATGATTAACATGTGAACTTTATAGCCACAGAAACATCTTCCTAGTGGATTATCTCCTTAATTTTGTTCTGTGTCGAATCATATAGATATAGACATTGCTTTAACTATGATGAAACTTACATTTTAGAACCACTTTCTGTGAAGTTCCTTTGTGCGCTTAGAAATATTTGTCAACATTAATAGCCCATATTTGAGTGTCATATGACTTAGAGAATTATCTGGTGTATTTTTAGCTCTATCCTTTAATGTTTAATCTGCAAATGTAATTAGCACTAAACATACCATGACTGGTCAAATGTCCATTTGAAAACTTCTTATAAAAAAATTGCCGAAAAATGTTATAGCTCTTCCCCATTTGAATTTATGAATTTTTCTTTTATAAATACACACTTGTAATTTACATCATTTATTCATATTTTTATTTGATAAATATGAAAACACATACAATCTAATCATTATTTACCAAGACAGGTAATTTGATCGAGAGGTTTTTATAAGAGCATTGCATTTGTTTTTATATTTATATTGGTGTCTCAAATAATTTTGTGGGACTTCTGTAGACTGGTGTTGGGTAAGTTCTTTAAATACTAGTTGTGAATGCAATAAAGACCCTAAAAATTCAGGTTACAATTATCTTTTTTAGAAAAAACAAAAAAGCAATAACAAATGTCTATGTTGGTAGCTATTTTATTGTTTAGAGCGCTTCTTTATTTGCATTACATTAGTGTTACCAGACACAGAAAAATGTCGATTAATCAAACAATACTTATAAGAAATAAATTACATAGTTTAGAGTTTTCAGAAACCGATTCTTATTATAAAAAGAAATATTATTTGCAAATGATAACCATCTATTAGGCAATGAATTTTGATCTGCAGATACTGACGATGAGAAAGAAAATATGTATAACCGTGGAAGACGGAAAACTATTATATTGTTAAGTTCTGAAGATATTAAAAAAAATATAAATATATTTCAATTGATGGAAATGTATGGGAAGAAATTAAAATAGGTACTATACCTGGAAGACCAACACTTCATAACATTTTTAGAGAAGAACAAGGTCCAATGGGATATGTATAATGTAATATTATGACAGGTAAGAAGACTGCATTTTCGTCGATTATTGTCCACCACATTATGAAACATATAAGAATATGTACATTAGAAGCCAGTAGAGTTTTAGAAATTGAATGGAGTCTATCACGAGATGAATATGAAATAAATTATTTCAAATACTTTTGGTTTTTTTTATAATGATGGATAAAATACAGCTTTATTTAATTAACTTTAAGTTGATTGGTCTAATATTACCATTCTAAAATCAATATTTCATAATTAAAAACGGTAATTCATCCGATTGCGGTAAAAATAGGTATATATTAAGTCTTGGTACATTTAATGTTAAAGATGTATACTAAATAATTCAACCAAATTGTTTTAAAAGTTTATTTATACAAATATTCCAGTTTGTCTAGTACCATTTGATAAACTGTACACAGAAAAAAAAACACAATATCCTTATATATTCCAACTGTAAAAATACTAAATCTGGAGCTCTTAACAGGAGGACTTATGTTTTCACAATAAATTACTGATTAGACATTTGTATTACTAGGTAAAGTATACTATTACAGGTATGTAAAACGAAAACCTAAAAATATGATACTTTATTGTCTAAACATACAGCTATTTTTACAGCCCAAGTACTCAGAACCATAATCAATGTGTAATTAATTATAAAAATAATTTGATAGGCGGATGTGAACACCTAATTGCCTATGACTTTTTACATGTTTTTCATTTACAACACATTTACACGAGATCACATTAAATATTCAGTTTATTTTTAAACAAAATCCATTTTGGAATAAATTGTGAAGGCGATTATGTTAACATAATGAATAGAGAAAACAATTTAAATGTTATTAAATTAATTAGATAAATTTGACATAGATACTTTCCATGCAATCAGCTTCACTAAAATCTATAGTTTTAAATGTTAGAAATAACAGACTTTCCCACACAGTAGTTTCTTGATAAAGGAGTCGGGGTACTTAATCGTTAGCTATGTGTGTTATGAATATTTTGGCATTGCAGCTTTCGCTGTATACATAATTATCTTAATTCATTCATTCTTGGCTTATAGCCGATCACACTTCAGTATACAATGCCCACATTGAAATATCATGAGAAGTGTAGTCACCAAATAGTTACATCTATCACTCTTCGAGGCGATTCACGAAGCACCAGTGGAGTCAAGAGCCAAGTTCAGAACATATCCATGTCCTCATTGCACATGACTTCCAGAAAATCGTCGTCGTCGTAGTCCTGCAGCTGCCTGGGGTCGGTCCGGTTGGGGAGGGGCGAGCGAGGCCTGGTGGGGGAATGCGCGGGGGCGTCCGTGTCGCTGGAGCACTCGCGCGCGTCCGTAGCCGGCGACGGCGGGGGATTCGAGCCGTGCTCCGACTGCACCGTCGCTTCACCGCGCGACAACAACGACGGCAGCTCCGAATCTGAAATTATTTTTATTATTAACGATATTAATACTGAGCGCTGAATTGACTGACTATAAATTTGCGCTGTGGACTGTTTATTCCTTACAAAAAAACCTACAATGTGCTGCGTATTTTTTTAACGTAAAAGCCCAATTTATGCAGTTAATTAATCATCAAAAGTATATTGATAGTGACTGAAACAATATGTATTAACCTCAGATATCGTAGTAACAATTTATTGCATTAAGCAACTATACTACAAAATGAATGAAAAATGCATATGCGGATTCAGGACATGATTCATCGTTAAATTCGCCGATGGATCAGTCGCTAAAGAAAGTCTAGGTGAGCATAACCGCATTACTTATGGTTCAGCCAAAAAGTGTGTAAACGTTATTCTTTTCTCAATTACTGGGGTAAAAGAAGTATTATAAACGAGGAGTTAAGAGTTCCCAGTGACTAATACATGAAACATGTTCAATTTTAGTTAATAGAATTTAAAAATAGTCTAGTGTACATAAAAATATAATGTTAATTTTATTTCAGTCTCCTCTATTAAAAAGGTTTTATCATCATAAATAGCTAAAGAAATATTTTAATTATATATCAATATATTTAAAATCAAGTAACCTTCCCATCAATGTTGGTTTAGTTTGTTGGTTGATATATTAGGACAAAAGACATCATATACTATGCCAGATTCTTGCGATTCCTGCCATAATTAAAAGCTTAACAATCTTCATAGCGTTTGCATGGATAATGTAATGACAAAAATTAATGGGATTAAGTTAATAACTATGTAATATAATATATTTATACATATATGTACATATATGTATTGCTTGCCCTTTGGTACCGGCTTAGAATAGTGCCAACCTATCACTTCCCGCGGGTGTCGTAAATGGCGAATAAGAAAATCAGGTGATGGAGAGCAGCGTCCTCCATGTATATGTAACACTACCATATCACTGCGTTCGCCAACCCGCTTGCCAAGCGTAGTAATTACGGCAACCCTCCAATGGATAACACAACAAAAAGCGGCCCCCAATCCCCGGCGGCCCCGCTAGTCCTGGTCATGGTAACGGTGGGGCAGGGGGTGCTAAGAATCTCCGGCAAAGATCCGGCTACCACCAACGACGACCTTTGGCCCTGGCAACATATAATACGCGCAAACTGCGAAGCGACGAGAAGATTGCTGAAGTGAAGGAAGAATTAAGCAAGCTACACATAAATATTGTGGGATTTTCTGAAGTCCGAAGAGAGGGCGAGGACTCGATAACAGTCCGATCTGCTATCTTGTGAGGTGAGTCCCGACGGTGCAACGCGAAACGAGATAGACCTCATCTTGTTGACGAAACGGTATATATTTAATGATGTCTCTGCGATAAACACTGTCAAAACTAGAAGCTATCACTGGCTGATAAGAGGCACATTGAATATCTACTTAAAGCTGGAAAGGTCCAAACTAATGAAGTCTACACTCCGTTCAGCACCTATTCAGGTTCAGAATACCAAGAGCTTTCAGCTCGAATTGCACAACCGCTTCGAATACCTAGGCGAGTGCGAAGGTGTGGACAACTACAGCAGCGCAGGATTGTAGAAACTGTCCAGACGGTTAGGAAATACACTTTTAAAGCATACTAAACTAGTAGACACATCAAATCTCAGACTCGACAGTCAGGCTAATGGCGAAAAGTCGAGGAATGATTCAGCGGTTCCCGGATGACGTGGTCCAATAGAGGCAGCTCAATAAACAGATCTCTTAAGTCTCTGACTCGCGACCTACCCGAGCACAATATCAACACCGTCACAGAGGCTATCAAGCGGAACAAACGTTCTAAGGTGCATGCGAGACATCTGTCAATTGGGCAAAGCCATTTAATTAAACTGAAGACCGAAGACGGTTAGATTGTGTCTTCCAAACCTGAGCTCTTAAGGAAAATCGAGAAGTCTACGGACAGCAATACACATCGACTCAACCTACCAGCAATATGGCAAAAGACCGAGCCAAACTAACCAGACAATATACCGAAGACATCCCGGACGTTAGCCTGTACGAGATTAGTATGGCTCTCAAACAGATCAAATACAACAAGGCGCCGGAAGATGACGGAATAACAGCAGAGTTTCTTAAAACCGGTTGAAAATTGATAATGAAAGTTCTTCAGAAGCCTTTCAATTTTTTCATCCTCGAGGCCAAAACGCCCAAGGCGTGATACAGAAGTGTGGTGGTACTCTTCTTCGAGAAGGGTGATAAAACTCTACTGAAGAACTACAGACTCATCTCACCTCTAAGCTGTTTTCCAGAGTAATCACGAATCGTCTCGCACATAGGCTAGACAACTTCCAGCCTTCCGAACAAGCCAGTTTCCGCAAAGTTACCGTAGACCATATACATATGCTGCGGCAGGTTGTACAGAAGACCGAGGAGTACAACCTGTCTCTATGCTTAGCGTTTGTGGACTATGTAAAAGCCTTTGATTCTATCGAAACCTGGGCAGTGCTATGGTCTCTCCAGCGGTGCCAACTTGACTATCGGTACATCGAAGTGTTAAAGAGCTTATACGAAAACGCCACCATGTCCGTCCGTCTCCAAAATCAGAGCTCTGAGCCCTTTCCACTGCAACGAGGTCTAAGAGAGGGTGACGTCATATCTCCGAAACTGTTTTCGGCGGCTTTGGAGGACGTGTTCAAGCTTCTGGAGCGGAAGGAACATAGCATTAACATCAACTACGAATGCCTTTCGCACTTTCGATTCGCTGACGATATTGTAGTCATGGCAGAGACCCTGGAAGATCTCGGCGCTATGCTCGATAACCTTAGTAGAGTCACGCCAAGTGGGTCTCAAAATAAACATGGATAAGACGAAGATTATGTCAAACGTTCATGTACTACCCGCTCCAGTGAAGGTAGGAGACTCGAACTAGTAGACAAGTATGTATACCTGGGACAAACAGTCCAGTTAGGTAGGTCCAACTTCAAGAAAGAGATTAATCGTCGAATCCAACTCGGCTGGGCAGCGTCCGGGAAGCTGCTTAAGATATTTTCGTCTCAGATAGCGCAGTTTCTGAACACGAAAATCTTTGACCAGTGTGTGTTGCCAGTGTTCACATATGGAACCGAAACGTGGTCGTTCGCAATGCACCTCATAAGAAGGCGCAAAGTCACCCAAAGGGCAATGGAGAAAGCTTTGCTCGGAGTTTCCTTACGAGATCGAATCAGAAATGAGGAAATTCGTTGGAGGACCAAGGTTACCGACATAGCTCTCAGAATAGCGAGACTAAAGTGGCAATGGGCGGAGCACATTGCTTGCAGCACAGACGGACGTTGGGGCCGAAAAGTTATCGAATGGCGACCGAGTGCCGGCAAAAGCAGAGTAGGCAGACCTCCCACAAGATCGACGACTTGAACGTCGGACGAAGTCGCTGGGACAGGTTGGATGAGAAAAGCGCAGCTGTTCGCTTGGTGATCCTTGGGGGAGGCCTTAGTCCTGCAATGGACGTGTTTCGGCTGATATAATGACATA
Organism: Pharmacophagus antenor; assembly: GCA_018245475.1. NCBI lineage: Eukaryota > Metazoa > Arthropoda > Insecta > Lepidoptera > Papilionidae > Pharmacophagus > Pharmacophagus antenor. The sequence continues at coordinate 11,861 of DWQX01001445.1, read as the reverse complement.
TATGTATGAGTATGTGTGTATATGTATGTATGATATTTAGTTGACTTTTTTTTTTCGTTCCAATTAACTTTACAATTTATGCTACATTTATTTTGTTTTACACTACACCACCTCATCTCTTCTCTGGATCACCACTGTTAAACTGAAAGATAATGGCTATTGTATCAAGTCAACCTTTCACACTTTGTGTATAAATGAATAAATAATAAAGACCTGTTAAACTCTGCTTCAATTGTTCCATGACTTTTTGTCGACTTTTAGCTCGGGCCTTTTTGATTTTACGCGCTGTTTCCTTACGATCCTCGTCGAATATCTTGTTAATCATGGCCTGCGAGATTTCTTCATCATGTTTCAATAGAAAAAAGTATATACCACCTGGTGTTCTTCGACGAGTGCCATTCTAAACAAAAAAAATCTAGTGAATATACCAATGCTACTTTAAGCATTTTTGGCTTTATATAAGTATTCAATTACTTTTGGCTATATGTAAATATGTATATGTAGAAAAAAGTTGCTAAGCACAATCACTTGAACATCTCTATTAAAACAGAATGCTGGGTATCCAGTGCCAGCACTCCTAAACACGCCTGAAAGAATGGCATAACCCATTTTTGCAATATAGCACACTAAAATTAATAAATCATAAATGTTATAAACTAGTGAAGATCATAAAGACATTTTTTTATGTAGATACAGATACAAGTCCTCTGGTCTGGCTTGCAGGTACTACTCTCCTGTAGGTATCTCATCATGGGTAATAAGGATGGAAAATAAACATGAATTTACCATTACAAGCATACCACCATCTGCTTCTACTCTTTGTGTCTCCTTGTAAATTTGTACAGCTTTACTACCTCCAAGTACATGAATGATCCGACCTGTAATAATGTTCCCGTTAACAATATTTTATTCTATAAAACATGTTAGCTTTGTATTGCATATGCAACCTAAAGATACAAGATCCACTTGTTAGAATATTAAAGTTGCCTCTTAACTCACTGAAGGTATAATATAAACGCATGCCATAGATAACAAATAAATAATATTAATTGTATAGGCTTATCTTTTAAATTGTAGCTAAATGCATGTGATTCCTCACATTACTTTCAATCACATATATTCATATAAAAAGTACATAAGTAATTAAATTCATGAAGCACAAAAAAAGTTTATCAAAGCGTAAAATCATATAATTTCAATTTTGTGGAATTGAAGTTCTATGTTTTAATATATTTTAGTTATATAAAGTATATCATAGCTTTTGTAAAATTTAATATTTGTAATACATTTATAATAACAGCAAAAAATATTTCTGTAATAAATGTTGTAGTTTTATGTGGGCAGAACTAATTTCAATATGTAGTACATGACATTTGTAAGCAATAAATGACAGTAAAGATATTACAAGATAAGGAAAGAATAAAAATATGTACCAACTAAGTCCTTTTTTTCTTCAGCCAATTTTTCTGCAATTTCCTCTGCAATGCTATCCAAAGGATCTTCTGAAGTAACATTCAGGTCAGGTAAATAACGTGGCTTTTGTTTATCTTCTCTAGGCTGATTGCTGTTTACTCTTTTGCCAAGTCTTAATTTTACATTACTTCTATCTACATGCCTTCTCTTGTTTGTTGCACCATCTTTACTATATTCTTGATCATTTGAAAATACTTTTTTGGACACATAATTATCATCTAGCCTATACTTAATTGTGTAATCATAAGATTCAACACCATAACGACTTTTTTTTGTTACATCACAACTGACCATATCCTCTGTTAACAGATCTTCCTGGAAATAAATAATTTCAATAAAATTTATCATATCAATTGTATCAAGGCAAATATGCACTTAGGCATGGAGCAGTGGATAGATCGTATAAAAATAGAAATCAACTCAGTAAAATAAAAGGACTGTGTTACATAAATTGATTAAACTTCATAACAAATGTATAAGAAAAGAAAATATCAATATATGTTATAACTTATTTATGTTACATTTCACATAACTAAATATTGAAATTTAAAAAACAACCAAATAAAAATTGACATACATAAGTATTTTTCATGAAGGTTTATTTTATATCCTTTTCTCTAAATATTTAACAAATAATTGTTGCATATAGACTTTTACATTATTATCAGATACAATTATAAAATAAATAGGTACAGCAATTTCTGCCGAGTTCAGCTCGTAATTTTTAAAAGCATCCCCAAGTAATAGTAAAACTATTACTTGGAAAAACTTTCATAAATTATTCTTACAAATGAATAATTCATTCATCATACCTGCACGGTCTTACACCAAACATTGTATTTATTTTGTTTTGTGGATTGTTGTTGTTGATGTGACCGTCGTAAACGTAATTTGGTGCGCTTAGCTCTTCGACGTGGTTCTTCGTCGGATTCTGAGCCCGACGATTCCTCGGGAGAGGGTTCATCGCTCAACTCATCTTGAATCTGCATGTTCACTAATGAAGGCGGATTAAAGGCTTCTGGACGCGCGAGAGGAATATATGTACCTTCTTCAACGTCAGAATCGTCTAACTAAAATTAATAATCAAAATCAGCCAGCTTGTTTCAAACGTCAAGGAATCGGTCAGTATTGAATTCATTACTAAACTTGAAACGGACTACAATTTTATTTTCTATTACGCTTAAGTTTCCTTGTCTCTTTACACAAAAAAAAATTAACTTAAATAATAAAAACTATTGTTCTCTAACCTCGCCTTCCTCCCGTTCATGGGATTCCTCGACATCCAAATCTGCTTCCGTCGTTGACATCATTATCGTCTAATATATTTGTAAATGGTAGATAATAAAACATGAATGTTATAAAATACAACAATTCCGCCTTAGAATCCGATAATTCTTCACAAGCAGCTGTCATAAAACGACATTGAATAAAAAGTAATTTCGTGCAACATTCGCAAAGGTCATATGATTCGTACAGCCACTCTTAAGCGAAAAATAATGGATGGATAAATATGTTTGAAAGCCTATAAAAAAATTGTTTTGGTGTTCGATATAAAACATAATATTCTGTGTTCGTAGCAAGTCTCTTAAGGTTAAAAATGAGCACTGTATTTAAAGGCTATTCCATTTCGACATGGCCATGAGCCTTACTAACCCTCTCATTGTTAGATCAGTTGACTACGCACCGATTACAAGCTTACTTCCGCGTAAGACATTAGTTAGTCGCGATGTAAGAGTCAGGTCAGACAAAGAAAACACTCAAATTATCAACTCGATGCATAATACCATAAGCACCTACAATAGCAATCACCGAAACACCTTACTCGTTGTCCGCCAAGCAAAACGACAAAAAGGCGCGTACTCATATTACACCCGTATTCTAGGGCGTTTTTACCGCCCGCAAATACCGCGACATAGGCACGAATACCGCGACATAGGCGAACGACATTCGAAGACGGAGCCCGTGCCCATCTAAGAGATCACGTAGCTCGCCATCGAATCAGATCGATTAAGCCAGCTTTTCTAGCCACTATAGAGTAGTGGGATAACTCACGAATCACCGGATTCATGAGCGAGTATCAGATGAAGCCGTAATAGTCGTCAAACAGACAACAGCGAAAACCTTTACGAACTCAACAGCAGGTAAGAAATTGCAACATCGCAGAATTAGGTATTGAATCGCAGAATTAGATCGGCATTCTTTCTTGTCATTTAACATGGAAGTTCTCGGTTTGATTCCAGACCCACATAAGTTGTAGAGTTTAGACGATAGTCAGGTTTTAACCATTCTACAGAGCTGGCCCCTACTTTCACATTGTTAATATTTTACCATGATAGCATTATTGTATTCAGGTAGTCACACATATGAGTGCCTGATTGTTTTACTGTTTGCGACCTTATTGATACTAGATATAATATAAGTTCATTTAAACTTACAAAAAGTTCAATGACCAACTGCTGACTTATCGTATTTATAAAAAATATATCTTAGGGAACCAGGGTATCCCTGCATTTCGTAAGCTGTGATCAATATCGATTTATAAGAAATAAATTATAAACCATGAAATGTAATGATATAAATTTAAATATTATATATTATGATGCATGAAGCAGAACAGAAGTTCACAAATTAAAAAAGACCAAAATGTTACCCTTGACTGTCCCCTAGGTGAAATGATAATAATCCTGCCTCCTACACCAGAGGTTGCAGGTTTGATTCCCGTTTAAATAAACATTCATGTGATGAAAATTTATTTAAGTATCTATTTAAAAATATCTATGTATATATATTAGTCTTATATTCAATACTGCAAGTGTTGCTTAGATATTGGAATCAGAATACTTTGTGCGAAAAATATCCGCCATATTTATTATCCCAGGTATATTATTATATCCTCATTACACATAGAAACGTATTATACAATTATTTTAAAAACAATCTAAATATTAAAGTAAAATCTAGGTACAAACATCCTTCGTTCTTTTCTAGATGTAGACTTTATGACAATCTCATATTGTAAATAAATATTACACACTAGAATTTTATCTGTGCACAAGTTTGTCAGAAACGTTAGTTACTAGACAGGATACTCAATTATAAATTTACATTATTCAAATAATTATTTAGTGGATATAGAATTTATCAGAAAAAACAATACAAAATGATTTCGCTATATTTGAATTTTAACAGATGATAAAAGTTCTTATGGCATATCATATAAATTACCTTTTTATTTTATTGACAATAATATTACACATAAAATCTAAAGCTTATTACAGTTCGTAAGTTTATAAATAAACTTTTCTTATAATTTTGAAAATATAAATTAAAACTGGGATTTATTTATTTCCTTTTTTAGCCCTCCACCTCTATGGAGTTGGGAATGCATAAATGAAAAATGTATACCTTTTAAAGCATCTGTTTCTTCAAAACTACAATCATTAATAACATGTAATATGTTATGTTCTACTATTCAACTTTGGCCTCAGCCTACCGGATCTGTTAGTTTATCCACTACTGCTGTTCCCGTGCGAGCTGATCTCTTTCAGCTGCAATTAATTGATTATACTTCACGGACAGTGCAAGAACACGTACAAAACGCTTTTGATATATTTCGTCAAGAATTACGTTTCTCTCAAGAAAAGTTACACGGTTTCGAGGAATGGCATAAGGTTATAGTACAAATTGCTGTTAATGGGAGCGGTGACCCACGTATGCTTGTTGATACAGATGAAAGTTATCGACTATCCATACAACCAAAAGAAGGTAGCGTCGGTACCGTATCTGTATTTATTACTGCAAGATCGTTTTGTGGAGCACGTCATGCATTAGAAACTCTGACGCAGCTAATATGGCTCGATCCTTATGCTGGATCTTTATTAATGATGGAAGCAGCTACTGTACAAGATGCACCACGCTTTCGATATCGTGGTCTAATGATAGACACTGCTCATAATTATTTTCCTGTTGATGAACTTATGCGTACTATCGACGCTATGGCTACTTGTAAACTAAATACTTTCCACTGGCACGCAACTGGTGCTCAAGCTTTTTCAATAATGTTTAGCAGTGCACCGCAATTGGCGAAATATGCTGCTTACGGCAAAACCATTATTTACACCCCGGACGACGTACGCGCGGTATCGAGGTATGCTCGACTTCGAGGAATACGAGTTATCCTGGAAGTTGACGTGCCGGCACAAGTCGGTCATACGTGGAATTGGGGCCCCTCATTTGGTTTCGGAGAACTAGCATATTGTACAGATTTAGAGCCATGGTTCCTATATTGCGATGAACCGCCGTGTGGTCAACTTAACCCTCGTAATGAACATGTCTATGACACGTTAGAGCATATTTTCCGAGAAATTACTCAACTGACGGGCGTTGATGATATTTATCACATTGGTGGCGATGCAGTATCTGAACGATGTTGGGCATATTATTTTAATGACACTGACCCCATGAAGCTTTGGACATATTTCACTCGCAAAACATTACAAAAGTTAGAAAAAGTTAATGGGAAATTACCAAACCTCACATTAATCTGGTCTTCACAATTGTGTGAAAAAATAAAAACAGACTTAAAGGAATATGTAACCGTTATAGGCTTGCAGGCTCGTAATGTTGCATGGAACGATAACTTTATTAATGGTTTGAGAACTGTTTTATCCAATGAAGATGCTTGGGACTTGAATAGTGGGATGGGATCATGGTATGAAGATAAAGAGGGATCGCCCTACAACTCCTGGCAGAAGATTTATGAGCATCGGCCATGGTCAAGCAGTAGCTTTGGTTTGTTGGAGGGTGGAGAAGCAACAGTTTGGTCCTCATTATTGAGCGCAGGAGGATTGGACCAGCGTATATGGCCACGTGCCGCTGCTTTAGCAGAACGGCTGTGGTCCGATCGGCCTGAAGGAGCAACTCGACCGGTAGAGGCTCGTTTAGACGTTTATCGCTCACGACTGTTCACACGATACAATGTTAAAGCAGAGCCTATTTGGTCTATGTGGTGTACCCATAATACATACACTTGCCATTAAAATTGTTTCAATGTATGTTAAGCTAAAGAGTAGTTTTGTATACATTTTAAATGTGATGATTTTATGATAATAAAAATATATTTTTTATTTCTTATTTTCGTATATAATTTAAATAAGACAAATTTGTAATATATCAATTATACTGTGGAGTATTCTTTATTTTCTTGGATCGTTCGTTTTACAACACGAATAACCTTGTACATATTGATTGTATGAAAACTATTATCTCTATTAAGAGAAACTACTATCTATATTAAGGGAAAGGTGGAGGAGGGTGGGCATGGTAGGGGTAGACTAAGACGAATACATACAGATGAAAGAAAAATAAACGTCATGTCATATTGGAAAGTTGAGATTTGGCAGAAGTTAGGGGGAAATGGTATAAACTCCACCGACAAGAGCCCAGCTCTGAAGTTAGAAGTGCTTTATACATTAAATTTTATTTATGTAAATAAAAAATAAGTATTCTATGACCAATTCACAGAAAAATTTATAATTTACAAAGGTTGGTGCTTATCAACACTTGTTGTGATGATACAGTTTTCGCTGATAAAGTGCACAAGTTTTTTTTGTATCTGGGTAGATATTTTTGAAACATATCCCAGAAATGTATAGCCCTCGCCGTGCATCTGCAAGTGAGATTACACTTATCCGTGTTTGCTGTACTCCTCGAGGTCACTTAATGTGCTATGAGGTCTTCCCCCCTCCCCTCCCCACTAAAAACAACATAAACCCAAAAATACACAATGAAAAAAAAGGTGAATTTTCTTGTGCTTTTGAAAGTAGTTCTAAATACATCTAAATTGAGTAATTAGACTCGGAACAAATCTTTTTGTACCACTCATTGGCCTGACCTACCATTATTGACCAAAGAGTTCAGCCTACGAATGCTTCGGCCATTGAAGCTACAATGGCGTCTATTTTACAATCTATTACCTTATTCAGGCCTTTATAAAAAGTCTAAATTAATACAACAATGAAATTTGGTAAACAATTACTAATGTATACCAATTTTTGACATTTTTATTGCAGTTTTAAGTAATTTTTTTTTCAATCTTGACTAAATGAACCAAAATCAAACGATTAAAAAATTAATAGTCTAATTTTTTTCCATTCTGGTATTGCTAGGACGATTACACGTGAAGTAAACAATTACGTATGATGGTTTATAGAAAATTCCAAAAAAAAGAGTACAATGGTAAAGGTATTTCTGTGTTAAAGATTACAACAACACTTTTATTTTTCTTCATTCTAAGTTTACGAGTAGCTAAGTTTAGTGTTAAGCTCGGTTCTGTACATATATTTATAAAACATTATGCAGTGTGCATAAAATAATGAATGAATGTGTATTTTGTTAAGGGTGCAAAAATCAAAGCTAAATGTGTGTAATGCGAAATATCATTTAATGGTAAGACCCAAAACTCTATTTGTTTTCGTGCAAAAAAATGAAAACTATAAATTAAAGAGTACGGTAACTACGTGTTTAAATTATAATGGGTAGATCCTAGACTACATTTGAAGTTACTTGGCTTAAATTAAATACTAAACACTATTTCCAATTTTAAATCATGCATTCTTGCGTGCAAAACAGGTGATTGCACTAGCGGGCAGCGATGAAACATTTCCGCAAGAAACATCGTTTCGTCATCGAGTTCTTCACCAAAATCATTCTCTGGACACACCGTAGCTTGTTCATTACCAAAAAAAAATTAAGAAAATTAACAGCGAGATGGACAAATATTTCTTTAGGATTAAAAAAGGAGTATGATGCTACAGATCTATCAAAACTGAGCCGAAATATTTTAGAATTTTTCCAAAGACAAACAAGTAAAAATCGAAGCAGAACTGTAATGAACATTTCTGGGCCAGAAGAGATATTCACAGTTTTATTATAGATTTATCTATCTATTTTGTTTGTATTTTATAAGATCAGCGACCACCTGAGCCACTACCACAACGTTATAAAATCTATATGCATTTAGTAATAAAATTAGACAGCCTAGACTATGTGATTTTTCTTCTGTGATCTTACTAGTTGAAAATATTTTTGAAAAGAAGTTATTTTTTTCATTTTTGCCCGTGTCTCTTCATATTAATAAAAAACAAAAAACGTTAAATAAATTGAAACAATAATATTTAAGAAGAACTAGATGTATAATATTGTATTCATAATATTCGCGAATGTGGTGGAAACTTTTAATAGTTAAGAATTATGCAGTTTGTATAATATTTGCCATAAATATATCATTTTTACATTACTTGTGTTAATTCTATGCAGAGACACAAAATTAAAACAAGTAATGTAAAAATTATGTATTTATGGCTGTCCCAAGTATAACTTGACCACTCTATTTGCAAAGAGATGCAATTCTCTACATGGATGTCTCTATGTGATGACAGAATTTGGTTCCTATTTGTTTTACACATGTATGGGTTAATATAGAAAAAAACTAAAAGGTCACTCCTTATCACTATATCTAATTGTTAGCATCCATACTTACTTATAGTTTATTGTATTATTATAGTAAAGATTTGTTAAGATAAAATCGCTTAATTTCTTAATATCTTCACAAATGTTGTGATTCGATTGTATATAATAGACTAAGAACTAATTGTTTTTATTATTATTCATATTTATGTTTCTTAATTACTCCTTATTTAAAAAAGGTGATATTTTTGCAACAGTAGATTTTGAAAGACGTATCTTTCTTTTCAAGAATATTTGTAATTTAGTACTATTGATATTTACTACATGATTTTTTTGTTAATATTGCTATATTCAACCCTATCTCTTGATGTACAACCCTAGATCAAAGGAAAAGGATATGACGTTACAGGTTATTTCTGGTTTAAATCTCTAATGTATAAACAGCTTTATAATTAAACACAATACTTAATAAATTTCGAATATGTAATAATTAATGATAATTTTATGATAAACAAATGGATATGGAATTTTAAAAATGTTATAGACGTTATTGTTATTGTTTATGTCTTACAGAAATAGTAACATATGAAATATAACACTTCTTTGATGTTAAAGTCTAGAATACATTAAGTTAAAAAAAATAATATGTCTATGCGCAACCAATGTGGCGCCTGATACTGAAGCGTCAAGTTATGGCGTTTTGTGTTGGACATTCGTAAATAGTTCTTGTAGTAATAACTAAATGTCAGTGATTTTTTTTACTTAAATTAAATATGAGTAGATATTTCGATTATGCTAATGCGTTATCATGGTGAGTAAACTTTATTTGTTCTGTCTGACATCCATATTGTTTCAAATTGTGTACGTTTTTAACCGAGAGAAAATATGGAATTGTGAATGTTTTTTAAATATATTATTTTCCTTCCAAATAACTATAAATTATATTATGCTCAACGTTTGTTTACTGGGATATAAAAACTACAGTGATCGAATGTTTACACTCATCTAGTAATATAGCATAGCGCCATGGCATGGTTTTTAAAATTATTATAAACTATCAATAATTTTAAGATCAGAAAAAAAGTCAACTGCTCTAAATTTAAGTAAATTTACTAGTATATATTGCTATATAAAAATAGTCGAATCGAATTCTTGTTATATTTACTACAAGTCTTAAAGAAATTGAATACTTAAGTAGCGATATATTATACTATTCAATTTAAAATATTCTATCAAAATGCTTGCATCTTGCAGTATATACATGCACGTTCTTTACAACTATTTAAATTATTTACTATTAGCTCAAGAAATTTAAAACTTAATCAAGAATTGTCCTTTACTACTTAATAATGATGTTTATATATTTTTTTATAAATGTCTGTTCAAAAACAATATTTTATCTTGTGAGACTTCTGTTACAATGCAAGTTAAAAACCTTTGCTCCTTGGAGATATTTATTTATTAATATACATAGCTATACTATAAATTTGTATTATATCTATAATTCTATGGTACTATTTAAAAATTCCCCTATTTTTTAATTATTTTGAATTAAAAATACTTTCTTCTTTTATATTATGCACATCAACATTTTTATACTGTTTTAATTGTATAATTTAAAAAGTATTGGCTTGAGTATAACAGCAACTTACCAATTTATTACGAACACTAAATAAAAAAATCGAATGTTCTATTGTTTTTGTAGAAATAAAAACTATTCAACATCCTAAAAGATGATAAAAATATTATTTATTTAAGTGCATAAATTTAAAAATTATAATCATATTAAAATTCAACAGTCAAATAAAATCCTTTTCAAATTTATATATCTATCATTGATACTAATGTAATTTAGATTCTATTTCAAAAACCACTAGCTTTGTCTAAAAAATTATAACAGCTTTGAATATAATCTTATAAGTAGCAATAAGTGTATAATGTTATTACGAAAAGGTTTGCAAAAAAAGTTGAATTAAATTTTGCTTTCAAGCTATAATATCAATGAAATATCTATATCAGAAAATTAATATGCATTGTGATATTGTCAATTGAATTGTTGTTTATAAATTTATGAAAATGCTGTGGTGGTCCTATACCCCTTTATTATACTTAGCCTTTCGATATCAGTACTATTTAAATTAGTACTTCATTATTTAAAAGATTTTAATTGTTCTGGAAAATTTCCTTGACAGTATAGTTCACTTATTTCTCTTACTGTGTACTTCATAGTACATCCAGTACTGACACATTTCGTCAGATACCCCAAAACTGTTAATGAAAATTTCTCCTTAGGGATGCTCCTTCATGGCTGCAGTGGAATAATTTATTTTTGAAACTACACGGACCGCCAACATTGATTCAATTTAACATTCGATTGTGGTTTAGTGGTTTGTAGATTACAAAAGCTGTAAGACATGTTTTAACCATTGAAGACAAAAACATAATTATTCAATTGCAGATGTTATTACTCTCTCCTTTACCTATTATTTACCTTTTGGGGTTATTCTGTAGTAAGAGAAATAAGGATACTCTTAGCACAGCTCCAACTTGTCTTTTTTAGTTAAAGAAATTTTCCAGAAAATCTCCTTAGGCCTTTATTATGTTTTATGATAGCTATTTCTGTCCACTTTTGGAATCCTTATTTCAGTTGATAGGAGATTGTCGCACGTCAACAATGGTTAAAACACGCTCTTCAGCGCGGGTAGTTAACTCGGCCCCAACTGCGTCCGCTGAGAATGGAAACCCGTCTGAGCTTAGGACGCGCCTCAAAACCACTGACAATGGACATCGCTCGCAAAGAAATTACAGTTCTAGGCAAGTGTTAAGTCCTCCTCAATCTGGGACCATGACCATGATCATCAGCTAAGAATGCTGTAACTTATCAGTAATAAACTGAAATTTTAATCTGAAGCTATAGTCAG
>DWQX01001444.1:0-28037 GCA_018245475.1 Pharmacophagus antenor | reverse complement strand
GCTTGCGCGATACCCGAGGGTCTCGCGCAGTGCTCCCTGCCGTGTGTGAGGCGTCCGTCGCCTCACCCTCGGACGTCTCCGAGTAAATTTTCTCGCTACGCGCCACCGACGATGCCCGGCTCCCCCTAGGGGAAGTAATATAATATTACTAAAATTTATGTCTACATATTTATTAGTCTCGGCAAAAAATAAATAAACATATTCTATTCGAAATGACCACCTTTGGCTTTTATACGAGCCTTTTATCTGTCTGGTCACGAATCCATGGATTTACGCACTATTTCCAAGAAAAATTTTGCCACTGCTTTTTCCAAATATTTTTAAGACACTCAATGTCGCCTTGTCATTAAGAGCAGATCAAGACTTTTAAAAGTGATCATAATTTGAAGTCTAAAGGATTGAAGTCTGGACTAGATGAGGGCCAGTGTTCAGCTCTTATAAAGTATGGAACGTTGGTTTCAAGCTAGGCTTGGGTAGTTCGTGCCTTGTGACCAGATGCAGAGTCCTGCTAGAAAGTACACGGTATATTTTTAAAAAGTGTATTGCTGAGAGGTTTCACAACACGATCCTAGACAATATCTTGACACACTTTGGCTGAAGTTTTAACTCTTTTTTCACAAAAATGCAGTTTTGTGGGTCCTTGATAAGACACACCCCAACAAATTATAACTGACTCAGGATGATGACCACGTTGTACGTTTCCGACCACTTGAGCAGCTTCTTTAGAACTATGAGCATACACTTTATCATTTTGCTTATTGTAGTGTGCTTAAATCGTGAATTTTTGTTCATTGGTAAAGAGGATATTTCTGTGCCTTACACGTGCATATCGCGACAGAAGGATTTTTAATTAATTCACTCTAATCGTAAAGATTAATTTAGGCCACGTCCTATCGACGATAAGCACCAAACTTTAGGTCTTGTTTTATAATACGCAACAGAGTCTAGCGGGAATCTTCATTTCTCGCAACAAGATTTTTTGCTTCCTAATGTGGTTTCGACGAATTCTGGATTTAACAGAATTAACAGCCTTTGTAGTTCTCACACCACACGGACGCTCCGATCTTTTCTGGTCTTCGACAGAGGAAGTATTATTATGTATCTGTTGATAGTACGATATACGATCATACGGCTGATACCAAGATTTTGAAGTGTCTGTAATATGACCGACGGATCCATACCCACATTTGCAAGGCAATCACTGGAATCATATTTTCTTTAACACTCCTTTCCATATTGTAATTTGATAATGAACATTAGAAAATATATAAAATGGCGCCAAATCAAAAGTTTTTAAAATAATAAACGTGTTCTATATTCAAAATAATTGAAAATTTGAAAAAAAAACAGTTTTTATGTAACAGTATTTATGGCCAGACAAATTATAGTGCATAATATTTAAAAGTCTATATTATTAAAAAATAAGTAACACTATAAATACCAACGATTATAATGTATCTATATGAAAATTAAAAATAAATATATGTAGTTTGTAAGATAAATATTATTTAAAGAAAACAAAATACATTAGATAAAAATTATTAAATGGAATGTAAAAGAGAATTTTTTTTGTTGCAACCAGTCAATTTAATTGATTGGTAAATCTAGTGTTAAATATGAAACATTATTAAAAAAATTTAAACACTTCCGTTATTGATGAATTTGTTCTCGAATCGATTTATTTTGCAGGTTATTAACATTATAACTTGAAATTTTAACATTATGACGGTAACCATAACAATAATTCAATGCTTCGTTTTTAAGTTGTTTATAGAAATTAATATTTAAACATTTCAGGTTACAGAAGTTATTGAAAAAATTCGATAGATGCTCTCATGGTATATAGGGTCGCTTGTTGAACAGTGAACCAACCTATTTTTCTAAGTCATATAACTTGTTATGAATTAAAGTTAAGAATTTCGTTTTGGTGTCGTAGTTTAGAGCAATTTTATTCAGTTTCACATATTCAGGTTACAGATAGCCAGAAAAACGGATAAAGACCATAAATATCGTTTAAAAAGAAATTAAAAATTGGCTCACTGTATACTATAGGCAGTATACAGTGAACCACAATTTCGGACGGAACATTAGTGGAGTGATGATATGCACTTTTGATTGATGAATTTCATCTTTGCATTCTTCATCTGCTTTGTCGGTGTCACGTTTTGGTTGTAACTGTGATGTTCTTCTGATAATATAAATGGACTTTCTCGATCAGAGGTAATAGCGTGATAAAAACTTGAACGACGTGTCTCTAGATGAGTCAAATGGGGTTGCTTGTCTAATTGGCAAGCTAGTAATTTTTTCAACATGATGGTGGTTCAGTGTTCCTGATTGGTTCACTGTTCAGCAAGCGACCCTATTCGTAAGTAATTTTTACATTACAGAAAGGCAAATTTTAAAATGTAAGGTGGATAGCTGTATTACTTAACTTAATCATGAAAGGAAGTGTTTACATACAAAACTTATTGGTACAGTATGAAATTAGACCTATAAAAATCCCTATTTATTCGCTTAGCGAATAAAATGTAAGATCATAGTACACGTATACTCACGTAAGTATGCTAGGTACTCCACCGTGTAATATAAAGTTTCAAGTTTATTTAGTTTTTAACTTTTGCTTTATATATTGTATTTTATTCAGTTTTAGAAACTATGAACAAGTTTATAGTCATTATTATTAAAAATTCCATTATCATTAGAAATAAAAAGCGTGAATTATGTTTGGCACGAAGCGCTCTCGTAATAATTACTAATAGACTGTATAAGAAACTGTCATGTAGGTATTTCTCATCAAAAACGTAAAAAGATATGATAAGTTTTGATTTGATAACAATCAAATTCATTTAAATCCATTTTTGATGACTGGTGTTTAAAAGCTGTGTTAATAAATAACTTGTAAAAACAATATACCTTAGATAAATGTATAAAAATATGACATCATTATACGGGCGATCAAATTTGCGGCGGTCGTCATCACATATTACATAAGCAGGCTCGAAATAAAATACCAGAGATACACTTCTACAATTTATAAATTTTCTAAGGGGTTGACATTCATACTATATTGTGATCTATTATCATTAACAAAATATCTTTACTGGTAACAACTTAAAATAAAATTACAGGTAATAAATTTAATCAAAGAAACCAAACCCAATCTTCAGAAATATTCATCCTAATATACCTTAAATCAATTACTTAAATCATAAAGAAATTCAAATTTGTAAATAAGGTTCATTCTTGGCTAACATATGTTCGTATATAAATGCTCGAGTATTTCATATAATTTGACTTTTTCAAGTTTAAAATAAAAATACTTTTTATGGGTAACCATTGATGTTATTGTATTATTTTTAACGCTACATTTAAAATGCAACATGTACACACGAATGAAGAGGAGTAGGATATTGTCTTGGTTTTAAAATGCCGTCCTTTAAAAATCAGGGAGTACATAAGACATTTACACAACATCACATAGAGTAATTTATCATTAAATACAAGTTTAAGGCCATTAGCCATAAACCTAAGATGATACTGAACACATCTATAGCAGCAGTGATTCATCTCTACTTTCCATTACTGCAGTATGAGGGGTTTTAACCCTTGTACTACAACTATCACTATTGCGTTACAGGTCCATTTGTGCCCAGTAACGTTTTGAAAACTATAATCCAATTTTTGGCACACTTATAAAATAATATATGAATTATTGTTCTGGTCACTTTAAGTAAGATCAAGGTAACCCCATATTAAGGTACATATATCACGAAATTCTGGTTCAATTATCTTAAATGTATATTTTTATTTTTGTACACTTGACCAAATTGAAGTAACGGCATGTTTATCGATTATAGGCTAACACTTGGCCTCGATCACCTGATGTTAACTCAGTAAGATCTGTTCACTAATTCAGATAGGTAAGACACTTATAGGACTTCTTAGACATCATATCATAGTGAACGAGGTAATCACTACCTGTAACGTCTTTCCAATCAAAACAACACATTTTGGCACACAACTGTTGCTGGGTAGCGTCCAACGTTAATGGCAACGTAAACTTCATTTGCACTGTCATAAATATAAACCGAGAAAATTAAATTACTTTATTTATTATTATATATGTTGTAAAACTTATTTAATGGCCACGTAACAAATTAAATTTATAGACATCGTCTTTTTATTTTTATTAAAAAAAAAATCAAATGTGTTTTTAGATATGTTTGACTTAAAGTCAGAACAAGATTTACTTTAATTCATTCTTATAATGTTACTAGACAATGCGCTGTCAATTGTACATGGAATCTTCACATGTCCGCAAATCGTCCCCATCATTAGTTGCTGTCTGATAAGAAAACGTAAAATATATATCACAAGGTGCTTCAGTAAAATCAATTAACTCAATTCCAATGCATTTTTTTTATCGTGAGGAAATGCGTTATGCATACCGCCCGACCAGGGGATGTTCGGGACCAGGGGACTCCCCGGAAGTGAAGCTCCCGGTATACCCATTAAAACCTCACGGTGTTCCGTCTCACGCCAATTGGCGGGACTGCGGGCACGCGAGTGCATTCTTCCGCGGCCCCGTCATCGTTTGCTCATAAAAGCTCACCGTTGGGCGGGAGCTAATTTAGCCCATCCGCTCTCCGGAGGGCGAAGTGCTCGGAACCCGACACACTTCACCCTTGACCCGTGTCGGGCGGACAGATCCCCCTCCGCCGCCCTAGGGGCCAGTCTCCTTCAGCGCATCAGTAGCGAGACCGGTCGTCCTCCCTTGCACGTTCGGCCTCTTCCTTGCGAGACATTATTGTCCCGCAAAATAGAGCAAGGGCCGCCCATGCTCTATTCGAACCCACCGCGGCCTCCACCAATATTGGAAGGCGTAGGTCAAATCCGACCACGGCGACTAGGATCGCGCGCTCTCCGCTCCATGCCCGACAGACTTCCAGCGTGTCTTGGGCATCGTCCTCCACGTTGTCGCAGTGGTGGCAGGCGGAGAGCGGCTCTCTGCCGACGACATAGCACGGATACCTTCCGAAACAACCATGTCCAGAAACGATCTGCACCAGTCTGAATGCGAGAGCACCGTGGCATCTATCCACTCACTCCCTAAGGACTGGACGAACAGCGTCGACGGTCCACTGGCCAGCTCGGGGCTCCGCAAGGCGTAGACTTCACCTACGGAACAGCTCTTCTCGCGTGTCCCTGCGCCACCGCTCCCGTTCTTCCGGGAGCGGACCAGCGCCCTCCGTTTTCGCCTGCGCGCACTGCGCATACACCTCCGCTAGGACTTCGGCATCCATGTCTCAAGATGGTGTTGCCGGCAAGAGGCACGCCGCATCGTGGGACACCATGCGGTATCCCCGTATCACTCTGACCTCCATGACACGTTGCGGCCTAAACAACTATGCCTTGTTTTGGGCGGTCAGAACGTCCACCCACGCCGGTGCCCCGCATAGGGCCACGGACCAGACGACGCCGGTATAGAGGCGCCGGCAGGTCACGCAGGGGCCTCCGATATTGGGGAGGAGCTTTCCGAGAGCACCCGCTGTCCGGACGAGCTTCGGAGCCAGAAGGCGGAAGTGCTCCTGGAAATTCCAGCGACTGTCGAGAACAAGCCCCAGATATTTCAACCGAGACCTGACCCCGACAGCCGTGTCTCCTATTTAAAAACCAATTCCAATCCATACAGCACCATACATAACTTGTTTCGACCATGTCTTGCTAACATCTTATTAAAGAACTTGATTTTGGTAATTTTGATAATTCGTTATTTATTTTTTTATCTCAATTTAGTTCAAAAAGGAAATACGTCATTCATTGATTGTCAGGAGATTCCAAGATTGCCACATCAGACAGTAATGTTATAAAGGATGCTAGGGCTACCATTAATTTTTTCTTGTATAATGGTTGCCCCAGTATGTAAAGTAGCCGCTCTCTAGACTCCGATAATCCTACAAAAGGTAAATAAATACTTGCCATTTTATGAAACGTAAAAAATATACAATAGTGAACACAACAACATTTTTTAAAATAATGGAAAGGGTCTTTTTATCTTGCTTTTTGCGTGTTTTGATCTTTAGGTCACTATGCTATACGCTAATGAGAAAACATAAACTATACCATAAACGATACATCAGTGTTTTAAAATATCGATGTATCCTTTCTCAATAGTACATTAACTACTGACATTTAACGTACTAAAAACTGTAACTCTAAACAAGAAACATTGAATGGCAATTTATTTTTGTCAATACGCTTAGTACGGGAATTTCTTGCACATGTGAACTAATATTTCCTTTTTCAGCAAAATATATTAATTTCAAACTAATTAAAATGAATATGAAACCAGATGATCATCGTCGAAAATGGGATAAAGATGAGTTTGAGCGAATTGCTGCCGAACGGTTAAAAGCCGAGTTAGAAGAAGAAGACGAACGCTCCAAAAAGAAAGGTTTAAAAAAAAAATTACATGTGACTAAATAAAATAAAACTAAGCGTAATTTTAACTTTTTAATTTCTTTCAGCACCTCCTGTAAAAAGGGAACTATTGAAACAACGTGATTACAAAGTTGATTTGGACTCCAAACTAGGAAAAAGTGTAGTCATAACAAAAAACACTCCAACATCACAATCAGGTGGCTATTACTGTAATGTCTGTGATTGTGTTGTCAAAGATTCAATTAATTTCTTGGACCATATTAATGGCAAAAAACATCAAAGAAATCTTGGCATGTCCATGAAAATTGAGAGAAGCACACTTGATCAAGTAAGTATACAAGCAAATTAGCATACGAGATCTATGTGAGAAGATTAAAATTGTATCAATAACTATGGATGACTAGGTAGACTCATCCTTTGACAAGGCAGCTATAACAAAAGTGATAAGACACCAAACAAAAAAATTATTTGCTAGTTTTCGACAGTCAACATAATACTCTCGAACTTGTAACATATCTAGAAAGTGCCACATTGAAGTATAGTGGAGAAACAAGTTGAGATTATATTTTAGTAGTATTATTTGTAATTAAACAAGGTGGGAATTAGCAAATTAAGTTTTTGTTTTATTAAGTCAGTTCTGCAAAATTATTCTTTTTATGCTGACACTCCTCTAAAAAAATTTAATGTAATATTTTATTATTGAAAAGATTAGAAGCTAGTGATTCACATAATTCAGGTAAGTTGCTTCATAACTGACACAACTTCGTAATTAATTAATAAAGAATCTATAAACTATATCTGTTTCCCATTATGTGTATAATAAAGTGTGTATTATATAGTACCATCTCTGATTTAGGAATATCATTATACATGAACTTATTCAAATAGTACAATTGTTTTGCATTAGTCGGCATGCAATAATTAATATAATGCAATAATTTAAGATTAAACCAAAATCATGATATTTTGCATTGTGTTTATTTTATTCAATTATTTTGAGAGAAATCATATATTTCCCTGTTGTATTTAAACATTAAAGTGCAGTTTTTTTTTTAAGCTGTAAATAGTTTAACTTGTGTCCGTTTGTGGGATATGCACATAACCCTGCTGACCTATATCTTCATTGATGTCAGTAATTGGTGTTGTTACCATATTCGTACTTATTTTATTTTCCTATATTAACAAAATTTAAATAGCTTTTCATTATGTTAATTTAAAGATATAGGATTAATCAATGTTAATAAAATATTATCTGCTGCTTATACTAATTTCAGATTCTTATCATTTAAATATTTTGAATTCTTTCTCTTAGAGTGTAAGCTTATGGCAACATACCTTAAGTGATTTAGAAAATACTAGAATGTTTAATTTTGTCAAAATACTAACAAATGTTTACTACAGGAAATTTAAATACTTTACTCTTGTAATTCTTGGTTCATATTTATTTTGTACAATAAAACATGGTTGTTCACATTATGAGTATATTTACTGTGCTTAGTAGGTTCAATGATAGGTGTCACACCTAATAACAGAATTTTCTATCCACTTTCACCATCTATATAAAGAAATTCCTTTTAATGTATGGCAATATTACTTACTATAAATTATTAAGTTGTTAAAAAATCTTGAATAGTATAAAATGTCAGACTTCCTTTTATGATAAAAAACTATGCCATAATTATGATATATGCAGCATACTAAAATTTTCCTTTTACTACTTTTAGATTCCTAAAACATTTTATTCCATGATTGGATTTTTGTCAAACAAAATTCTCAATGATGTTATTAAATGAAAATGTATAGATTTCATTAAAATAAATAAATGTACTTTATCTCTTCACTTGTTCTGAACCAGTTGTCTCATGTTACAGGTCAAGGCAAGATTTTCATTAAATAAACGAAAGTTAGAAGAAAAAAAACGGGAATATGAGTTAGATACACGATTAAGAGAAGCTGCAGAAGAAGAGGCCAGATTGAAAGAGCTTCGCCGTGAAAGACGCCGCGATAAAAAACGCAAAATACAAGAAACAGATGAACCAGATGATTCTCCAGCACAATCTGAACTCGCTCAAATAATGGGTTTCTCGGGCTTTGGAGGCTCTAAGAAATAAAAATAGGACTGATAGTATTTAAAAGCTACAAGTAAACTTTATTGTTTTGCCTTCTTTAAATAATTACTATTAAAACATATACATTTAAACTTTTTTTAAACTACATTTTTTTTTGTATATTTAAGACATTGGCTGATAATAAAACTTTAAATGTATTTAGTAGACAGAAGCATAAAATGTTGAAAATATGCAATCAATTAAGTAGATATTTAATGGAATATAATATAGATACAATCTATTGTTATTTTGTATTATATGCACATTATGAAGCGGAACAGTCATGGTAATTGCAACAAGGTCATACAACAATGTGTTCCCGACAATACAATCTAGTGATCATTTTTTTATTTTAAATAAATACTTGAGTAACATCTTTAATGTTTTTTTGAAACATATATCCAATTTCCCCCTTTTCTGCAAATAGTTTTAATAATAGTTTTTGGAAAATGTCCATGGAAACCTAGAAAAATATTTTACATCTCGTTTTCTGCACGCATGTGGTTGAATAAACGATTTGCTTATAAAACAAAAAAAAAGATTTCCTCTTTTTTGAATCGCAAATTACTTTTTTTTATTGAGTCGTGGAGTTCTGTAAAGTGACGCTTGGATCGAAAAGTGATATAAAATTACCTATACTTTTTATCGGCTATGTCGCTAAAACTGATCTTGATTTCACCTAATGTTAAGTGACTTTAAGGCCGTAGCTAGTGAAGCGTGTTCGCCCAGAATACTTCTGGCTGTCATATACATGACTACTGCAATGCTGTCATAGCGAAAGACTACCATTAAGGGTGGTAGCCAGCTAGTCGGGCATGTTAGATAAACCCTACGACTTCCCAACTCCATTACTCCTGTGGCCAAGGAATCCAACCCGGACCTCTGTGTTACAAAGTAAGCGTTAAATCACTGCAACATGAAGACAGTCAAATACCAACGTGATCAACAATAAAAAATAATAGGTTTTGATGTCACTTTCAGTTAAATGCATTTTAGTAATATAATTACCTGTTTTATTTTTAAACTAGTGAGTAACGAGATGAGCAAAATATTGAATGGGAGTCAATGCTAGTTTCTCATGCAAAGGATATTAAGTCATTATGAGGCCTTCGATTATATGACGTTCTTACTGAGGATACTCTGGTTTTAATGTGACTGCCTGAAACTGACATTGAGAGTGGTAGCTAGCCAAGAGGGTTCGAAAAAGCCATACCACCATCTAGACTCAATAACTCATCTGTTCTTTTAATCGAACCCGAGAACTCGGTGTTACAAGACAACCGGTAAATCAGTTCAGGCCACGTAACAGTAAAATCACAACTTATAATATACGTGTGCATTTAGGTATTTGTACTTGCTCTATAGCTACTGCCTCGATATGAGAGATTCGTGCTGTGCGCTAAGTAAGCACCACATATAATATAATATTGTACGTCTCGTTCTCTCTACACCTCAGCAATTACAACCGCTGCTGTCTTCGCACACTTGAAGAGGGTTAGACGGACTCATTAAATTCTATATATTTTGGAAGATCATATTAAAACACAGGACCCACGTCCAAATAAAATGAGGTTTACCAACAACATGAAATTGAAGATCACTTGCACAAAAAATTACCTGTAGCACCACCATGAAGGATGCAGACAATGAGGAAATTTATTGAATAGCATGTGATTACATACCATAGTGCTCGCTACGCTCGAGTGGTGACAAGACCACGCCTCACTATAAAAGCCAAGTTCAAAATTACAGGTAGTTAATGTGAATATTGAAGCTGCAATAATGAAACATCATGTGCAAACAATATTTTATTTAACATTAATTTTATTTACAATTTCTACCATACAATATGAGGTATTTCGCTTATAATAATGAGTATATAAATATATTTATGAATAATATAAACTTATACTATCTATTTTTTCAGATTATACCTGGTATCAAGACATCAATTGGTAAGTTAAACCATTTTCTTATTAATTAAATCTTAATAAAAGTACAACAATAAGTCTATTATTACCTAAAAGTACGAGACAATATACATATATGATTTTAATAAAATCTTATCACAGATACATAGTTATAATAAAATTGTAATATAGATAGTTATACAACAATAAAACAAAGACGAAAAAATATTGATGACAAACTATTAAAATTACATTCTTTACCTTAATGAAAAATTTGTTGAGGGTTTTTTTAATTAAGACATATGTAAGGTACATGAACTAAATTCAAATCAAATAATATTTGTAATTTATGATTGTGCCCTTGAAGTGAAATCCAATCTGGATTGTTTTAAATTTCTCATTTGTTTTGTTTGTCTTAAATAATAATATTGCTTATTAATTATATTCATTTATTTTTGTAGAGAATATTGAAAACGAACAGGATCTGGTTTTGCGGGAGAAACGCCAAGTGGAAAATTTTGATACAGATGACACAATAACCAGTGAGCAAGAACCAGGATTCTGGGATAGAGTTGTTAAAGTAGCTCTACGCTTGTTCAATAAATTTATAGAATGGCTAAATTCTGCCTAATGTGTAATATTTTTTTAATAACCTTTATAACACTAAAATGAAATTAAAACTTCAGCTTGAAATACTATATTTTATTACTTTTACCAAAAATTTATTTTAATATTGTATTTAGGAAGGTTTTAAAAATTCATCTGAAATATTAAATGGGTTGTAATTTCTTTGCGATGCTATATATTGAATATTAGCTAGTTCTTCATTTTCTGTGGGTCGAGGAAATGTAATAAATGTTTTATCAGACATGTTAATTGATTTAATAATATTTTTATAACATGATCGCCTAACAAAGGCTTTACTTGTCAAAGCAGTTTCAAGAAAACATTTTTCTATTGCAGAAATGGTGTAGTTATCTTTTGGCCTTAAACCTTTTCCTTTCAAAGCATACGCCAGAGTACGATATATTTTTTTAAAATTAATATTATCTGTACAAAAAGGTGCTGGAAAGTCTTCAAAATCTGCTATAATACGAAGTGCAGTTGCAGTTTTTGTTCGTAGTTCCTCATTATTCAATGAATTTGTAAGAAACTTAGCCCAACCAGCTAGAGGTTTTAAATTGCCCTCCTTTCGACTCATAACCTTCTTTACTTTTTGACGAAAGTTTGAGTGTACTAAAATCTTTTGCTTATAATAAGCTATAGCACACTCTACTTCCTTAACAGATTTAGTTTGAATAAAATCACTTATTTGTGATATGTTTCGACAGCTGTATAGTTGTAACGCTTGAAAAAGGAGATATTTTTCTTCTTTACTCCAGTAATTTAGAGAACTGAACAGTTCGGTTTTATCGTTTGAGTTCTCTTCCATGATTATTTATGTGAATTTTACAACAGTAACTATTTCAGTCAATTTCTTTTGTGTAATAATGCACGATTTTAATGTAAGTATGTTAAACGTATAAAAGAAAAATCTAAAAGGCTCCTCATAGTACAATTTTATAAATTAAATATTTCGTTCACACTATTATGAGAATTAATTGTACAAAACTTAAGTACACTACATATACTTGATTAAAATTCAAGGTATTATATTTACTTCAACTTTAATAACAAAATTAATTCCATGCGTTTTACTTGCCATAAGTAGGAAATAAATTGATATTATAGATCATCGATGTTTGAAATTGGTAAGACATCGATGTTCACTATTGCAAAACACCGGAAAAAATTTTTTTCGTCAACAACTACAAACATTTTAATTTTTTTTATAATATTTTGCTTATCTACTGAAACAGTAAGCTTATACTTCTCTCATTTATAAATAATTTTTTCTATAAACTATTACTCACCTTGAACTAAGGTACATTGCGGCGAATTTAATGCTGATGAGCATTTTCTACCAGTTAACGTGCGAGATGGTGAGACTAACAACAATATTACCCTGTTCATGCAGCTTTAAGTTAATGTTCTCTCACCATTTTTTTAATTTATTTTATTTGTTGCCATACGTAAATATCTAGGCAGAGTTCCAAAGTTGTATATTTGAGCACACGGATCGCCGGATTCGTGAGCCAGTTCAGATGAAGCTGTAATAGTCGTCAAAAAGACTAACAGCACAAACTGCTCTGAATCCAACAAAGTTGTATAGCATGAATCGTAAGGGATTACCGAAAAAGCTGGAATGATGCATTAGAAAGAACTTACATTACCTATTTAAAATGAAACATCGACCGAAATAAATAGCGACAATGTTCATAAATCACCGCTGTACTATGAACTGTCTGTTCTAGAATTAGTAGATATTAAAAAGTGCTATTTGATAAACTAATTTGAATAGAGTTTTTACTTTGATTTTGAGTGTTTTAACAGAAATTAAAAAAAAATCGTAATGCTTATTCATTAACAATTTATCTGCCTTCAAAAAAAATAATAAATATAATGTAGTTCTATCAGGATCTGATGGCAAAAAGGGGAAAAAAATTGACGCTAGCAATACTAGGGAAATTGGCGTAAAAGGTTTTGATATTTTTTTTCTTCATAGCGCTGATTCTGTTTGTGATACATGCAAATATAAAAATTTATCCAATGATCAAGGATAATTTTTGAAAATCTTACTGTGGCAAATGTGGGGTTCGAAAATTAGATAAAAACTCCATTAGTCTGTTCGTGAGTATATTATTTAATTATAGCCTATCAGAACTTGAAAATGATTCCAATTACTGTACATACATAAAAGTCGTCATCGGAAGAGGAAGACGAGGAAGACGCATTATTTATGATAAACCTTTCTCCATTAATTGATCTTGTTCTATGAACTGATTTTCAATTTTTATTATATGATCACAAGATGTTTGCCATTCATCAATCCTTATTTAGAGAAAGCTTCTCCTGTTAATGATTTTATATCACTTACAGGTCTATTGACGTTTTTACCCACAACCTTTTGTTTCATTATTCCCCAGATTTCTATAGAATTTAACGTACAGTGATATAGTGGGAGCCTCAAGACTTTGTGGCCGTGTGATTTTAAAATCGCATTTATCTGTTATTTAGGTTCAGAATTATGATTTTTCACTGTTTCCAGTAATTGACATTTACACCAATTATCATCATAAGGGATATTGTTTTATTGAAGCCATTCTTTTATAACAACAATATGGTCGGCTTATGTAGGCAGTTTATTTAATTGTACAGAATGGTAGTTGGCAGTGTCCATGACAATTAGAGAAACTTTTTTAAGGTTGGGAATCAACTTCTTTATAACTCATTTTGGAAAATTATCTTCATTCATATCATGGTGGTAGTCAGCAGATGTACTCTTCGATCTATACACCAAACAACAGTTTGGCATAAAACTGTTTTCTCCACCAGCATGTATAATGATCCATTTAAGGCCTGCCATTTGGCCACTTTTAGATGGGCCTGCAATATCTTTATTTTGCCAGCATTTGTTCACTGAACATGAACCCTGTATGTAGGTTTAATCTAAATAAACCATATCTAGCATATCCTCTGCTTCTCTATTCTTTTGCATATGCTCCAAATATTTGAATCTGTGTATATTTTGTCATGTCGCTCCATTAAAATAGTACTCTTTGATTGATACTTCAAGAATTCCGATGTCTTTCAAATTGAGTCTGAAGACAAAATAAGATTGTTATTTTTAGATTACATTCAAACTAAAATTCATTTTTGTTATCTTAATAATTCT
This sequence comes from Pharmacophagus antenor, assembly GCA_018245475.1. Classification (NCBI taxonomy): domain Eukaryota; kingdom Metazoa; phylum Arthropoda; class Insecta; order Lepidoptera; family Papilionidae; genus Pharmacophagus; species Pharmacophagus antenor. Next base: position 13,803 of record DWQX01001444.1, on the reverse strand, counting down.
CTTTCTCCATTGAAATTGATTTCCTTCCGAAGAATTTGTAGCGATTTCATTACAGTGGGTATTTCTTTTTGTACAGTGTAAACTCATTTATCTTATTTCTGATAAATTCGAAATCAATCTATCCAATCTTTTTTTTTTTTGCCACTTTTCCACTTTTTACCGGGCGTATTAAATACGCCTCCGTTAGATTTGCCTTGAGCAACAATTCGTCTTAAGGTAGTATTAGAAACCCCTGAAATAAACCAAAGTTTAGTATACATAATATTATACACACGAAAAATGCAATAAACCAATTTATCAAGACGTGTCAACCATAACTAACCAGTCAACGCTTGCGCATGGCTCAATATCGGTGATTTGTTTGTTCTGCACCTTGTTCATCAATTATTCTTTGATAAACATTGAAACAATATTTCTTGCTTGCGATCGAAAAGGTATCTTCGAAATTTTCACCACTTTATTAAAAAGGAAATTCAAATCCAGAAATAAGTCCTCGAAATTTCAGTTGACAGATGATATTTTTTTTGCTGCCATATGAAAATCGCTATTTTTAATCTTTTTTTGCCCATCAGATCCTGGTAGACCTATAGTTACAGCGGAAAAATTTTTATTGGCAAATAAATAATATTTCGTAATTGCATTAATCTATTGTAACTATTTTTTCCGAATGATAACCGTGCACACCGATGTTAACCTATAGGTATCGTAGCTGAGCATGCACCTTAAACATACATACCTAAATAATAAAAAAATAAAATTATTCCCGGCGTCATAATTTATGATACTGCACATAAAAAATTTCTTGTAGAAAACATTTGAAAACGATCGTTGTAATATCATTGTGGCGATTTTCTTAAAAATTTATGAATTTAAAATAAATATTATTTACAACTTTACCGGTACCTATATCCTGCGCGTCTCCTCTTATCCCTTCTCACTAATACACATACTTATATTATTTAGAAATCGACATATCTGAATGATTTGCGTTTTAAATGTGTGAGAGAGTTTTGTACGCGTAAGAATTTCACTCTCCCGTTTTTCAAGTTTTAACAATTTTCAACGGTTATAATATTGTATGTCCTTATATTTTATCCATTAATAAATATTTAACATACAACTAATGGCATTTCATAATTAACGTTGTAACAACAGATGGCACTTAAAAAAATTTTTTTTTTTTAATTTAAACGTGACCTTAATTTTTTACAAATAGCTAACTTTTAGTTTACAAATAGCACTTTGTCACAAAACAATTTTAGTACAGTATTACGAAACATTTATACATCGAAAGATAAATAATTTTTAAACATATTCAATGTATTGTATTCGAATTTTAATTAATGTTTACGACATAAAAATGTAAATGCATTTTTATGTTGATTATCATAATATCCAAACCATTAACTTCGAGTATTTTTTTATTTTCAACTGAATTAAAGTACACAATACACAGATAATATTTGAATAGTTATAGATGTTAAGTTAGATATTTAAGGAGTGAATAATAAAACGAGGCGCATTGATAATGGCCGTGTAAAGAAATAAAACGAAATTCATAGTACAAAATTATATATTGGTTATACTTTACAGGTATAGATAGATATATACACCTGCGACGGCATTAAACATTATTTTCTTGCAGTTTTATAATATGAATAATTTTAAGGAACCGGCTCTATGGCACTATAAATTAATACCTCACAATATTTCAAGTAGTATGTTTTTCGTGGAAGAAAAATGATTACTCTACACTGCATATAACATTGAGTAAAATTACATATTCACAATGTACCATGCCAAGACAAAATTTATGGCTTCGTATACATTATAGACTAGCTTTTATGACGGAATCGCTGACTTTTAATATTGTTGTTACAACTACGAAAAATTCTAAATAATTATAAATGCAGATGTTGAGAAACTATCTAAAACAAAACAATGTACATAACATTCATAAGAATACTGCAACATATCTTTGATAACTTTCATCACTTGAAAGTTTTTTTTATTTACATACATATTATTAACGAAGCAAAGGGGTAACTGAACCTGTAAATATTAAGGAGAAAATGATTTACTTAAGGGATAATATATTTAATCTAATATACTTAATACTTATGCTTAACATCATACAAAACAACAAACTGTCTTTGAGGTTAATGAGGACAAACGAAGAGAATAGAAAAAATAAAATTCAAATGCATAATATTAACCAAATTGAACACAATGGCTTAAAGATTTATCGTTTTATTATAACGGGAGGCGTTTTTTACTTGTAAAACAGGTGGGGGGTGTATATCACTAGAACAACTCTTGTAAAGAGTAATTTTTTTGCATCTAAACTATTGTTATTACACACATATAAGTATATAGAATGCCACCAATATACACTGGACAGCGCATATCACAGCCAAAGACAACATTGATTTGTCGTATATTGGATGCAACAAATATATATCACAATCCAGTGGTATAAAATATTATAAGGATTGTTTTTTCTTTTTTTTGATTTGCCTACTTGTAGAATTTATGTGCCCCAAATAAGTGAAATCCGAAATTATCGACATTTACAACATATTCCAGTAATAAATAAAATGTTAACTAAAAGCAAACAAGGAGCACAATATTTAATGTTGTATATTATGTAAAGGATCACAATTTTATGTAAATGCAGCTACATAATTTATTTACGTTTCTGGAAAAAAAACTAGTAATATTTATCATCGTTTTTAAGGAACAATTTATCCTATTTACAGCAAAACTATCATTATATATGTACATAAATCCTCATCCCATACAAATGTCTCAAACAAAACAGAAAAAAAAGTTAGCAGCCTATAATATCGGTAGAGTTGACTAAATTAAAATATACAAAAAAAAAATGAGGTCAATTAAGGTTTTAATTTTTAAATTCGGAAATTGTCAATTTGTCAGATGTAGGGAAAACATTATTAGCAATTATAGGCAGTGTGGCTAGTTGTACCACATTTGAAGTGGTTCTGGTACTAGCTTTTATAATAACTTAATAACTACGTCATAAATATTGAATAATGTAGTTCTTAATGTGACAATATTTTTTTAGGTAATTTGGAATTATGCTCGACAACCCTCGGTATTAGTCAAATACAAGGTCCATTTCAAGAAAATTTAGAGTTTTTACAAACACTGGATGTGTTAATTTAATTATTTTTAAGGTGTCACTTAAACAGATGCTGCTTTCTTTTTAGTATAGTAACTTCGATCTTCCATGATAATGTTCAAACAGGGAAAAAAATATTAAACTATGAAACAATTTATGTATATGGGAAGCAAAATTCGTTTTGTTCAAAATGCTATGGTTGGCAGAATGAGATTATATAAACGAAGCAGTATACTTATAATTAAAATATAATCCTAAAGAAACATTTTAAAAACTTAAATACTGCATCGAATAACAATAAATAGGGAGTTCATTCAACCATTTCTGTTAATGGTGAGACATTAAAATCAAGGTCTGTTTTTCCAATATTTAATAATCCTTAACACTTTTGTTCTATTTGACTTTCCTACCAAATGCATTTAAATTTATTTCTTTTCTATTTTGCCTCTACTAAAATGATGATCATTTATTTGATATTTTTGCTCTGTATTAATTAATTTATAAAATGGAGATTATAATGATATTTAGTTATTTACGATAATTTATAAGGCCCACTTTAATAAAATTACAAAGCCAGCTAGCGTTTTTCGAACGTACGTGTTCTGCATCTACATAACTCTAAGATCTACCATGTAAATATACAAAGCTCATAGCAATGCTATTGCTTAACGAATGTAGGTGACAACAGAGCGCCGTGTCGAGACAAAACCTTAGCGGGTTCGTGGATGAAACAATCGAAGCTAACGTCGAGAAACAGCTCCTGCAAAAATCGGCGCGCGCATAACATGTACGTGTCTCTCGCTAAAAGAGCGCAAACATCGGAGTAAACACAGGGACTGCGAAACACTTCCGGATAACGTTGTTTCAATGTAATTAATGTCGAACGAGCCTGCAAAGTGAAATGAAGAATTTAATAACTATAGCAATGCACGACCGCTACGTAAAAATACGCTGAAAAGGTTCAAACTAAATTATTAAAAATTAAACTAAATTAGTTTTAATTAACTAGAAAATATTAAAACTCTGAAATTAGAATTTATAACAGATGGTAAGTCGAAGGCTCTAAGTACTGGAGGTTAAGAGAAAATACTAACCTGTCTTAAATGGATAGGATTGGACATAAAATGCACATGATGCAAAACTTCAGCTTGAGGAGATAATGTGTCACTTGCCAGGCTGGCCGCCCTGCTTCGTACTTCTGTAATATTCCCTACCAAAGGACTTTCCATAGCTAAAACATTATGTATGAAGGTGTGTATTTAAAGATAATTTTTCAAGATCATAATTTCAGTATTAAAATACGAATGTAGAATAAAAAAGTATTTTGATATATGGTTTTTTGTACAAAAGAAGATTTTGTACAGTACTAATAAAACTTGTTTTTAAGTTAATTATAGAATCTTACCGGCGAAGAAAGCTTCACGCAACTCGTGAGAAGAGGGTGGGCGTGTACGAACGCAAGCCAAGCAATCGTTAGTCGAATGCCTCCATCGACCACCGAATCTTGTACGCAAGTTCACTTTTTCGGACAATGTTGCAATTTCTGAAGAGCACGCTAAATCAATCATAGCTCTCGTTCCTACTTTTTCAGGCGAAGCCACTTTCGTTTCTATTCGATTAGACATATCAATTCCGGTCTTTGGTTCTACATTTTCTTCCTGCATAGTAACTTTAAGGACATTAACCGGTTTAGCGGTGTTCGTGTTATCAATTATTTTTGGTGGATTGTGACTCTCAACATATGTTTCGGATATGACAATCACACGACACGTAGAATTTATTTGACTGAGATCATCATTATCACTCGATTTCATTACGTCTATTTCTGTGACCGAGTTTAAATGTGACTTAGTAATTCCGTCCACAATATTGGTGTTGAGATTATTAATATTGTTAGGTATAGTCGTAATATTAAAATCCGTTGTCTGTGATAATATCGCTGATGGTGGTGCTGATGTTGATTCTGCAAATATATAGGATAATAATTATTACAAAGTTTGCGAAAGTTGCAAACAATATAAAAACGCAGACGTTGATTATTTGCTAGAAATCACAATAATGATTAATTACATAATAAACTCCGAAAATGTATTTGTGTTTTAATCATAAAGTTTAGAAAAAATTGCTTGTCATAACATAAATATTGTGGAATGATAGTTAAATAACCGATAAAATTAGAAGAAAATGTCAAGAACAACATATTACCTTTATGCGACATCACATTATGTTCTGGGGTCACTCTTGATTTATTCTCAGTACTGGTGTTACTTGACTCAGTTGGAAACAAATTCAGTCTGCTCTGGACATATTGGGCACTTCTGTTCTCAACTGTTTCACTTTCTTCTTTATCATCATCCTCTCTAAAGGAAAAATAATTGAAGACCGTTGAAAAATGTTTTTTATTTAAATATAATTTGCCTATATGATTATAGTATAATGGTATAACATTTTTTTAATCAAATTTACATAAAAATAGTTTAAGATAATATGAAAAGTTCATATATATCACTTCGAAATGCAGAATAATAATAATTTTCTCTCTTCAAAATCTTTTAATTAATAAATATTTTTATTTGTTAATCATGACATGACATGACAAAATTAAAATCAACCCTTTACATATTTGCTTTAACCGAGGAGAAGAAACGACGCAACAAACTCCCCGACATATTACTTTTTCTATGAGTCATTATAATAGTACGTTCTTACCTGGGGAACAGCTCCATTAGGTCTCGGGGTAGACAGATACCAATATATGGCGGTGGGTGTAAAACTGAGGAGTTGTGGGCGGGGTGAGAGATATGCGTTGTCGGCGTAGCGGCAGGCACGTGGGGCGGACGGTGGGACGGACGGGTCGCGGGCGGGGAACACCGCCCCCCGTCACATAACGGTAACGGCTTCCAGTCATACTCTAAGAGGCTACATAAAAAATCATTACATGCAGTTAATGTAAATGGTAACTCATAAATTATGTTAATTCGTAACTTGATTTTTCGACATCAATTAGTGCACATACATTAAAGTATCTACTGAGCAAAGCTATAAAAATGGAAATACCGTCACAGACAAAATTTCGTGATAATATTGGAATAATTTAGTTTAAAGTCAAAAAAAGATCCTTTAAATATCGCGGTTAACTAAAAACAATGCTTTGAAATAGCTTATGTTTAAAATACTGTGGTAAATGCTTTTGAGTAAGAATGAAAACCGAGTTCACGATGTTTTTACCTTAGTTTAGTCATCCTCTCCCGTGTTGACTTTGCCCTGTCCCGTAGAGATGAGAATGGTTTGGAGCGTCGGTTCGAATCTGTGAGAATCCAATTTAAGTCGTCCATATCACTTGAACCCGAGGCAGCACTCTCCGATAAGTGAGGTCTAAAGAAAATAATAATTATTCAAATAAGAGTAGGTTTACTAAGTTAGCTGCTTTACCGTAAAGAAATTACAATGGTAATCATAAATAATTTCGGTTTATTAATCCAATCGTATATTTATTTTAGGTGAGTATTAAGGAAGTTAGAAATTGATATTTATGTGAAAATTAGCACACATTTTTAATATTCATACACGTCACTAGCTAAAATTAACCGTAAGTCTAACGTAAGTTTTTATTTTAACTAGTTTGATAATTATTTAACACGTTCCCTGCCCCGCGGGAAGTATACGCCTCACGCTGAAATTACCAATAAAAAAGTTTTCACTGCGTGTTATCTTAACTAATAACTTTAAGTTTAAAATAATTTTATACACCCTTAACCCAAATGAAGATTTAGTTACATTTTTCATTGCCGAATAAGGGATTGTCAAAATTTATTCTATATGCGCCTCACTAGACCGCAAGAGAAAATATTCAAAAAACACTCCGGCAGGGAACGTGTTAGTTGTAACTAATAGTAACATACCTTCTATGTTTATTTATTGACTTCAATGTAGCATAGCCAGACATATCCATCTGAGTAGGAGGTGAACTGGCTACTTCACAAGTTGAGAAACCTATAATTTAATTTCATTGTAATTAAAAAAAAAATCACACGAATAGCCTGTAAAACCTCAAGTGCCGTGAAACCGAGTCTTCTGGGAATAGGATATTTCAAACAGGTATCTTTCGTTGTGCGATATAGCATAGTTGGTAATAACAGATGTAGCTTACGCAATATAGATAGAAGGTCCAGGGTACTGACACAAAATATTCAATGATGTCAAAGTGTTGCTGGTGATTTAATATGTCCTGGCCTTCCTTAATAAAATAAGATGTCCCCTCAAGTCGTTATCAAACTATTGATTAGTTTGCCATTAGAATAACAAATACATTTTTTATTATTTGGTAATAGTATGTAGTCATATCTCAGAGAGGTTTAATATGACAATTAGACCAGTATCACTAAACCTATCATGTTTTCATAAGTTCTCGAGCCTCGTGTCTTTATTTTCTATAAATTATTACGCTATTACATTTTCACTTACACCAATGTGGGGTTATTGAATGGCAATTAATCAGGCGTTGCTAAATAGAAGCAGATATCACTTTAATAATGCTTACTTGATGTAGAAGTTCTCCGTTGTGATTCTGACAATCTAGGGCGATGAGAACTACTGCTACTTTTCATACCATATAGGCTAGAAGAACTTGGTATAGGACTGAGTGTTAATATTCTGTCACTGAAAAAAAAAACCTTGTCAAACAAACAAGTTCTCACGATAAAGAGAAACTGAAATTCGAAAAATAATTTCTTCATCAAACTTATACTGTAGGTAATAAGTATAAATAACTAATTTTCAGTTCCCAGAATAATAATTATTATGGGTGAGGTAAAAAAAAAAAGTAATTTTGAATGTATGCCAATCACTTAGCGATTTAACAAACAAATTAAAGCAGTGATAACTTAGGGTTATTCTTTTATCGATTATGGGCTACCACTTGGCCTCTATTTTACCTGATGACAATGAAGCCGTAGATGGTGAAACGTGTTCGCCCAGAATATATCTAGCTTCCACATGTATGAGTGCCAGCACAGCAAATGCTGTAATGACGGCAGATTGACATGAGAGTGGTAGCTAGCCAGGCAGGTCTGTAAATGACCACTATCCAAACTCCACTACTCATATGGCCCGGGAATCAAACTCAAGACCTTCGTTACAAGGCAAGCGGCCCAACACTGCACCACGGAAGCAGTTAACTAATTGGTTATATGTAGATATGTTGGTATTCCGAATAAGCAACTTCCGTAATACCGCCACAGAATAACCTCTTAACTAATATTTGCATCTTATTAATAAAAAACGCTCTTACGGAATCGCATATTTTCCCAGCACAGAATCACAGCTACTCACACCGCTGGTGCTAGATTCACTTGTATTTCTAACTCTCCCCTCATGCGCATGATCGAACGAATTCATCCTTCCCAACAGTAATCTATTTTCAATGTGCAAACGATGCGATCCAGAACGTTCGAAACTAGAACAATCTCTCAAGATTTCCACTGTCCTCGATTCCGATAAGGCAGGTCGATCGTGCAAACTGGAACATCCTTGTGTTGGCAATGTATGCGATTTTCTTTTGCTGGCTTCCCGTCGAGTTTCGCTGTTAGATATTTTATGATCAACGACATCTTGGTCAGCGTGCGTTTTGCACCCATGTCTAATGTTGTCAGAGGGTATGCTCTCCGCCATACTCTGGTCCGTGTGGTCGGAATGCTCGCTGAGGTCGATGTCGAAAGCGTTATAACGACGCTCTGGAGATGTAATGTAGTAGCTTGCATTCCTGATCGGGTCACATGGCAGTGAGTAGCTTTCGTTCGGTATTATTGGAAATTGGTCACGACGAGTATGTCTCACGCATATCCAACCTAGAAGCAATTTTTTAATATAATAGAAAATAATATTATTCTGATGAAACACGTATAAAATTGATAAGAATTCATAGATGAATGTTCATAGAATGTAGAATTATATTGTATGTACAATAATTATGGACGTCTAACATAGTGGTGGTAGCGTTTTTAAAAACCGCCTCTGGCTAGCTACCACCCTTGATATCAATTCGCTGCCATAACAGCACTGCTTTGTTCTGACAGTAATACATGTGATAGCCAGAAGTATTCTAGGGAACACCACTTACCATCTACGGCCTCAATGCCACTTACCATTAGGTGAAATCAAAGTCAAGTATAGACCACAAAAAAAAGTCCTTAACAATAGTAATTTTTACCGAGATATATTTCCAGACAAAATCGTTTTTAGTATTTCTATAATGTTTTTGCAAACATTTCAATAAGGGTTTTGTCAATAATGATGACTATTACATTTGTTTTTACGCAAAAATATAACGCATATTTCATACCTAGATCTGCTAATAGATTAGCCCCTTCATATGTGCTTCCTAAAAGACCAAGAACGTAGAAAGCAGTGGCCCGTACTGAATACACTGGACAGTACTTAGCTAAATGTACAATATGTATTGGTATTGAGTCTTCTAGACACCCATTAGTCAAATTCATCAGTTGCTGTAATCCCTGATTTGTAAGAGCTGTGTTACCAACTGCCCAAAGAGAAGCTTTCAAATCGATAATGTCTTGTTCTGATGAACATTTCTTTCCTAGTAGTATCTGAAAAGTATAGAGAAAGTATTTGAGTATAAATTTACTCCCTCCCCCTCCCCTCCCCCAAACAGACAAACGGATTTTAAAATTAGGTCCTGCTATTATAAGAAATTATAAATTTTACCATTATCACTTTTTTAACATATGTAGAAATAACAAAATTTTCTTTGGTCTAATATTAGTTTAGGAATATATTCCACTCTAACGATTGCAAACCTTGTAGTGGACGGGCAACGCTGAGGAAAGTAGGGCTCGTGTCTGCACCACGGCTGCGTTGCTCATGGGAGCGGGGTATGCGGTGTGCGCAGCGGGCACAGTTGGTGCGGCGGGCGTTAGTCCTGCGACCGCGGCGAGCAGGTGCGGTGGGGGGCGGGCCGAACGGCGCGCGGTGCGCGGTCGGCGCGCTCCTTCGCACAATGTGAGCGCCTCGTGCACACCCGCCTCCACCAAGCGCACGTACCTTGAAACGTAAACATAGATAGCTAATACGCCTCCAAGTACAATTTATCAACCTTTGTTACGCAGTAGTTTACCGCTTGCCTAATAAGACGGAGGTCCCGTAAAATTCATGCTATTATTCATAGTGCCATTACATTTGTAATAAAGTTTAGATTTAATAAATACCTGTAATTATAGGATTTTGTCCAGAAGTCTATATGTTTCTTGATAAATGGAATAGATTTGGTATCAGTGTACTGAGCAGTTGCAGCGACTTCCAAACCCAACCATAGCAAATATCCCCGATCCCCAACGCAACTAAAATCTAATGTTGAGGGATCTGCTTCCTTATCTAGTCGACAATTCTGACCAAGTGTATCTTTCAGTGTCATTAGCTTTTCTAAATAGGCCTGTAAGATAAATAATTTAACGATTTTCTATATTGAAAAGATATTAAAACACTACTATTTTATAAAAATACAATTTTCATTATTTCCATAAATACTAAAAGCAACAGTTAATAATTTTTACTATGCCATTTTGTTGAACCTATCAAATGATCAAAAACCGTGGACAGTCAATATGTCCGAGATTAATAATTTATATCAATGTAGATAACACAAACACTTATCAAGCTAATATAGAATAACATGGTATTTTGTACAGTACATGTTTACCTTACATGAATAATAAAATTACATAACCTTTTTTTAACTTGACTAAACTCTAATAAGTTCAATAAAAACGAAAATATAAAAAAAGTGATAAAACTTACCGGCACACTATAAGCCTCTTCTAATATTGACAATGCACACTTAACAACCTTTTTAGATTCATCTTTTACTTGTCCAACCAACATTTGCAGTATCCAAGTGTCCATATCCACCGTGTTAACGTTATCACCATTATCTGTGTAAAGGTGCTTCCATTGCTCATGGTGGTAAGAGTTTTTAAGTTTTGATTTCTTTCTAATAAGGTCGCGCGAATTTCGAGACGCTCGTAGAAGAACATTGAGAAATTGCGTCGCATACAATCTAGATGCTTGAATCGTGCAAGTTAAAGTTTTAGCTAGAATATCACGCGGGCTTGAATCCATTGTATAATCTAAGCTAGATATAACTAACTTTACATAACAACTGTGGTGAGTTTTTGTGGTTAACTCTAGGAGGCTGCAATATCAAAAAAACCTTTAATTGATGTGAAATTAAACTATTTATTAGTAATTCATTTTGTAACTTCATTTAAAACTATCAAGAAAAAATGCAGAGATTTAATGTAATGATCCATTTGATTCCTTAGTTTATATATTACTTTGATCCAATAACAAAACTAATTATTGTTCAGAGTTATTTAGATGTGATAATGGTTTTATTTATTCTTATATTTAAACTTACTTATCGTAAAGGCCAGTTTGTTTAAATAATTTTAAGCCTATATGTGAGTGGCATAGTTGCCCAATAAATAAGAAATACATTTGGCACATAGTGTTGCACATATGTTGTGGGCTAAACAGACATTCGTGTGCTTTTCTTCCAGTTTCAATGGCTTCAATTTGACGACTAACATCTCTGAATAATTCTTCTAACATCTTCTGTGACTCAGACTAAAAGAAAAAAATTACATAATCATACTGTGAAATAGTAGTGTCTAAAATACTAGTTGCCAATGTTTTGTATTAGGTGATTTAAACACAAATGTGTATATTAGTGATTTCTCTAACTTATTGGCTTATAAAATATTGGAAGAATAGAAGTAATTTAATGAAATACAGTAATTTTTTTTATTCATAAACAAGCAAAGGAAAATTCATATTGTATTTGTCATAGTGTGGAGTACTAATGAAAAGTATTAGAATGAAGTTATATGTATATCATCATTAATTCATTTTAAATTACATCTGCTTGGATTTCCATATAATTATTTAGTGTTGGAAATGTGTTTGTGATACAAAGTACCTTAATTTTATTAATTTATGATGTTATAAAATTTGTCTACTATTATATACATACACAAAACTTACGTCATTATGTTGCAATAAATGCCTTATTAATTGACATCCAGCCCGTGTAGCAGAATGTCCATTGCAAGTGGTGGAAAGATCAGTATGTGAATACTTATTGGAAGACGGTTTGAGGTAACTAATTATGCGATTCGCCCAGGCTTTATGTCCACTGTCATTAAGGTTTAACAATGGCGTGCCTTCCGATTCCTGCGATTGATAATAAAAACTAAATAGTGATTCAATTTATTACTAAGAGTAATATTGAAAAATAGTTTGTTACCTTCAGTATCGTCCGAATGATTTCCCAATCCCAAGTGTTACCATCTTTACTTTGCATAACCAAAGTCGATCGGATCCAACTATCGCTGTCGCGTTCGAACAGACTGAAAAACTTTGCTGATTTAGACACTTTACCCACATTGGAGTTAGTCCGGGAACTAACACTTTTGCTTTTAACTAACGCACTGACATTCCTGCTACCAACGTCAGCACGCGATCCCACACTATGTCTTTGCTTTGGTTCTTTTTCATTATCCGATTCATTAAGGAATTCAATACTGCTCTCTTTATGGACTAAGAGTTCGTGGTATGGCTTCGCCATATTGGCATTATCCTTCTCTTTTTTGCTTTTAGTCGTATCTTCCATTTGAATTCTAAATGCACCACTACAATATTGCAAAATATGGTCGAGGAATAAACTGTTACTTGCAGGGCGAGCTTCCAACATGGAGTGGAGTCTTCGCAAAGCTGCGACGGCTGCTAAGGCCTGAGGTTTTCCGGCCGATGCTTGAGACATTAAAGAGGGCAACGCAGGCGTAATGTTACATATTTGGGGAGGTAGAAACAAGTGAATTAAATGCAATAGTTGACCTAGCAAAACTGTGGCACGAACAGATATAAATGTATCACTTGTCACTATTACTTCAGCTAATCCATCAAGAAGGCCAGCCTAAAAAATTTATAATAATTTAATAAAATTCGCCGATAAAAAGTATCATAAATTTGCATTTATAAAATCACATTAACAATATTTGACAAATTCTTGCTTTACATTAATTATTTCCTTACTCAATAAACTCTTTATTTTTTTGTTTTTTCTTAATTCTCAGAACGTAGATTATTAGTATCAATACAATAATATAGTATAAAATAATTATACAATTTCTGAGTACTGATAGCAATGGTGAAGCTCTTTCCATGTATAGGTGACTCTCTCTTGAATTTTAAAATACGTTTACAGATAAGACAATATTAACATCACACCTCTATAAAACATTGTAGCAACAGAGCAAGATGAATCTCAATTATATCTGGACCAGTTGCACTTAGATGAGGAAGAATAGCAATTCCTTCAGCAGCTACAAAACCTTCGTTCAGACGCCACGAATCCTAAAATAATATATATAATTACCAATAAACATATAACAATGTTTTATTACTAGAGTATTTTCAAAATATATATACTACTCAAAAAAAAAATAAGGGCCACTAGTTAATTTACATTTAAGTGCACTTAATAAACTGAAAGTAACTGATAAGTAGCAATATATTGATATTACGAATTCTTTGGTGTTTGATCTCTTTTATGCTGGTGTTCGTGTTCCTAATTTGAAAAGTATTGG
>DWQX01001443.1:0-28047 GCA_018245475.1 Pharmacophagus antenor | reverse complement strand
TTTATGTTACATAACAAGTTCCCTATTTAATAAGGTAAATAAATAATTTGTAGAGCACTAAGTTTTGGAGTTTTATTAAATATTGTAATTTTTTCAAGGTCTCTCAAACTTTTGGCCGGCAGTGTAAGTCTAAGTCATAAATAACGAGGAGGATTTCTTGTACATAAATTTGCAATATGTTAATAAATAGATCATAAATTTGTATTTGAACAAAACACGTCGGTTAAACATCAAAATCACGTATAAGTTTGCGGTAGCGTGTACCACCAACAGCTCACACTTGAATGTTTCCTCAGACCGTGTGTACCAATGGTGGTTCGCAGTGCAACAATCTATTATTCTATTTATAAGATGACAAAGAGAAACCAAGCTTTTTTTTGTTTTAAAATATAACGCGATTACGCCAGTCTTTTTCTTTGTTTATCTACGTGAAACGAGTCGAATGTTTAAGTACCATAGGCTATTATTCTTTCTTTCTTTCTAATATTTTGACTTATTATAGACATTGTGAGTTGTGACTTATAGGCTAGCCGTCATCCGGCCGTTTCTCTGGGCGTACTATTATTTTTACTTAATATTAATTCTCCTCCAATATGTGTATCAAATTTCGAATTCACTAATTCTGAGAAGTTTCATTGAAATTTGAACTCACTAAGGGGTGGATTTTCAAAAAACTCTTCTCCGTAGATATTTACATACCATAAATAACACATTCCTCAAATTTCATGACTAGAAGCAGCGGTATAGGGTGTGCGTTGATTTGAACACGCAATTCTCTCGCTTCAAAGGATGTGTGTTGTACTCATATAATAAAATTACAAAGTATTGCCAGTTTATAGTCTTGGTATAAATACATATAAATGTATACGTATATGTCACAAATATATTGGAATTTGAATTATTATGCTACAAAAAAACTATTGTGTTTAAACTAAACAATCCTTTTTTAATACAGTTTATAAATTCGGACCTTAAGGTCTCAAGCAAATTTACATACGCTAACACGTTATTTTAATAATTTTCACTTATTCAGGCAAACATTTTCTGGGTTACATGTATAATTGTAATTCTAATTTCATTTATTTGTCTCTTTCCGACTATCTTTGTATCTGTCTCCAAACTAATTAATTAATTCCATTACAAAATTAGTTCCATGGTGTCGAACCTAGTGATCTGAAATACAGGCTTTGCATAGTTTAAGCACCAGTCTCCAACCAGCTCAACGTCATGTTATTTACATAGCTTATTTTTTATTATTGTAATTTAATTTTGTGGGAGAAATAAAGATACATTATTATTTATACGTCAGTCTGTGAATCAGTCAGGGCTTTATATTCTATAAATATTGAAGATAGAAAATAGTTTCCTTTTGTATATTTCTGCCATAAAATCGGAATGAGTTCTCAACTTACACAGTAATTATTACCTATGCTTATATCACACGGTTACTTATAGATTAAATAACATCTACGAGTTTTACTACAGTTGGAAAATTGGCGGTAGTTCCTGCCTACATGTATGCGGACTGGTCATGAGTAAAGTGAAAAAATTGACGTAAACACACCTGTCAATAATTACGAGTTGTAGGAAGTAAAATAGTGTGTAATTATATAAAATGTTATGTTTGAGAAACTAAGAAATTTGTTATGTCTCATGAGATATAGTAATAATCTTTTTTTATTATTTTTAGAATTTCACCAACGGTAATTGCTTTCATTGTTTTTATTATCTTATAAAATAAAAAAATAAGCTCATTTACTTAAATTATTGAGAGTATTAAACCAGAAACAAAAATAGAGGTTATTATTTCTGTATTAGCGCCTCTATAATTAGGCGATTTGTTTTATAACATATGTTGATAACAATATTACGAAAGTACTGAATGAAACCAAATATAAGTTCAAGGCTTCTTTAGTTAATCAAAGTATGCCTGAATTAAAACAAATATGTTTTAAGCTTAACATATATAAAATTTGTTGAACTAGTTTAATTATTAATCAATTTATTGACTTATTCAACTACTGATTAATTAAGTTATTATTATTATTGAGACCTACTTTAAATTACTGAGTAGAAATTTAAACAACACCAAATATTAGACAGAAATCATTAAAAACACGTAAGATCTATGCTTCATGCGATGACTTGTTGCTTGAATACAGTCGGTAATATGTTGACAAATCAAAGCTTTTCTTATTCAACAAGACGAGTAAGATGTTTACCTGGAGTTAAGAGATATGCGATGCCGTAACAGAAAAATTCTTATTAGGTTATTTACTTTCCCTAGTAGCTATGGGCTATAATAAATCTTAATTAGAACCTAAATCCTTACGATTTTTATTGATTGTCATAATTCAGTAATAAGCATTAAACGGGCATTTTTCAATATTAACATGAAAGTGTATGAGTAAAAATTCGTAATTATTAATTATTATTGCTCTAATACAGACACTGAAATATTGATAACGAAAGAAATTATTCTAGTTATGAATCTGTATCTCTCATCCTTCGACACTTTCTCCAAAGATTTCCAAACGCCTGTCTCACCAGCTTTCCGTCAGACCGTCAATCTGACTTCTTAATAATTAGTACAATAGAGCCGCTTATAACCTAACCTATTAACACATGTAATTATCATATTTTACAATAATTCTTTAACGAAATTTAAGCGTACGACATATTTATAAAGAATATTCTTATTCCGTTTTTACCGAAAAAAACTAAATGTGACTGGGAATTATTTCTAGACACTTTTGTGTAATTTCTTTACTATTAAGAGATATATGACCATTAGACTGCCATTAAACAATGGTATTTTTAATGTCACGGTTCTTTCATACACCTTTTATATTTATTAAAACTTCTTAAAGACATTAAAAGAGTAAAAAAAAGGTTAGAAACGATATGTACTACATAAGTTGCTAATGTGAATAATTAAAGATACTGTATTTAGTCAATTCTCTTATATAGAATTAATAATTAGATACCTTGCTTACATATTTACTTTAAATGCTAATTTCTTAGGAAAATAGTGTTAAATATTTGAATAAACTTTAAATACAGCTATAACATTAATTCATGTTTGTGAACAGTAATTGCAGATAATTTACCTAACACTTATACACGAGGACAAACATAAATATTTTGACAAGCATACTAAGTTAATAATTTTTTTTATTTTCATTCTCTATAACAACTTAGCAGAAATATTAAGACAATATATAATTCAGCTATTTATAATCGAATGCTATTTTTGTCACTATGAACAATAGATTGTGCTGAAATGACTTTATATATTCAGTTTTGGTTAGTGAATCAATCTAAATTATTAAAAAGCTATTATTAACATTGAAAATTATAACAAACATTAAACTCTTGCTCCAAATCTGAACACAGTAATCCGACATATTCTCATGGTTTCCTTTTTAATACCATAGTAATTTGATATAATAATAAGTGTTTTACATTTCTTTTCTTCAAAAAGTGTAAGCCATAGAGTATAAAAAAACTTGTAAATAAGAACACTTTTGCTAGGTACTATAGTAAACTTTTTAATGAACGTTGTCGCGTCAAATTGAAGATTATCCGTAAACCTAGTAATAATAAAAGCGAAGAAATGACAATATACAGTCCCATTAACATCGCCACGAAACTTTATTACCGTACCAAGTTTCTTTTATCGACAATGGGCTAACACTAACTCAATTTAATCAGATGTTAAGTAACAATGGGGCCGTAGATGGCGATCATTTCTCGATCAGAATGCTTTTGACTCTCATAGGTGTTGCTGAAGAAACACAGAAATGCTGTTAAAGTGGCAGTTTGACATTGAAGATGGCACCTAATCAGGCGGGTTCGAAAAAACCCTACCACCATGTGATACACTCTTGTGAGACTTTCTTGGTTTAAGCAAGCGTGAAACTGCTGCGCGGCAGAGGTAGTCACGTTTAGTGATTAATGATATTTTATAAAAATTCTAAACATACTTAAACATTAATTACTAGCTTAGTCATACTTTTGTCTACATAATAGAGTATTAGTAGTGAAAGATATGTTAATAATAACCTTACCCTACTTTGTAAGTAGGTGTCCCTGTTCCTCATATACTAGTTCCGGTGGGTGTGCATATATTTACTAAGGTAACCTGAAGGTACCTAATAAGCACACAATCGATGCATGGAATAAGTCACGGTCGCGAGATTTGAACAACTAATATTTACCTTAAATGTGACAATATAATGCAAACGGCTTCGGTAGTTAACCACAATTACATATGTAACAACTATTTACGAGTAAGGTATTTTTGAAAGTAGTAGATTTTACGTAGATGGTATATCGACCTACAATTTCACAAAGTAATCATGGTTAAAGGACATGAATAAAGTTCTTATAATAAAAATAGGCTAACAGTAGTCCTCAACTTCTCATAACGTTAAGTAATAATAAGATCGGATATGAAACAAATACTCTCTCATCTTACTGTCTGATCTCTTATTACTGCTGTAACGACAATGAATTATGTTCATAACAATCGTAATAAAGTATTTATATTAATAGTTGAAATAGTAATAAAATAGTTACAATATGTACATATTAAGATTCACATTTATTTCACTATTAAGTGACAGCGTCTTAATTAAAGCCTGAACTCAGAATAATGTCATACATTTTTTATAATATTTAGAAGTTAAAAAAAGTCGAAGAGCATGGACAAATAAACTTAGTAAAAATTTATCGTTATCACCAAAATTTGCTTCAGGGATTGGCCGATCACTTACTATTGCAGTATCGGTTATTTTTATGGTCTTCTTTTACTATTCATTTAACTTTTATTTACGATTTATTTACTACAACATATAAATTAATTTTCCAAAACTTAATTGACAAGTTCTATTTCAATTTTACTAGATTTATTTTGCGCAACAAACTCGACTAAGTTGGTGGGTATTGTCAATGCAATGCAGTACTAAATTAAAAATACAAAATTCAATGTTAACAAAGATTACCTAACCAAAATTTGGAGCATATATATGCTATAAAAATCGCATTGAATTGGCAACATAAAGAAAAACATTAACTCATGATTTTTATCTCTTCGATATTTACATGTATTTGGGTATTAAAATTTTATTTGTTCTTTATACAGAAAATATATTCGGAGCGATCTACCATTTATCACGCTTTGCCACATGCTGAGGTCGCAACGTCGCAGAAAAAAAAAAGCAGAAAAACGCCTCGCAATTCACGATTCAGATATCATTGTTGAAATTATATCAACAAAAACGAGACGGCGAATAATTTCAAGCAATTTCATTCCGTCATAATTACTCATTGCGAATCCGCCTCTTGTACGGCTACAGTTATCTTTGGAATTACAAAAACCTTCTTGGACATCAAACACAAATTTTAATTTACATCAAATAACTGACAAATATTTTAATCTATGTTTTAAATCTCAAATCCGTTTGAAAATTGGACAACTAGAAAATTTACTAACAATTATTTTTGTTTGTTACGTCGTAACAAACAAAAATAGTCGTTAAATGTTAAGCAGCAATATAAAAAAAGATTAATTATAGCTAATTGCTTCAATAATAGATATACAGATTAGTGCATATTTTATTGATATGTAATACATATACAAAACCTGATTTTTTCTGGAGCTGGAGGATCTACGTATCATTTAACGATAAAATTATCGCTGACTCATTCAAAGCCATAGAAAATAAAGGAAAATTAAATACGTATTAAACCCACATATAATTTATGCAATCTCCATCATACGTAATTCTATAGCCACCGGGTATCTTGAAAATGAACGCACTGTATAAATTCTCCATTAACGGCACAACAGGTGACGGGCCTTGGGAAGTTTGTAAATTGCACTTTAATATGATATTGAGAAAAGTTCAAATTTGATTATTTCAATGAACTCACGCCGGTTAATTGTAAGATTCTATCTGAATACGTTACTCGACCAGTTTTCTTAGTATAGATTAATGATAAACCATTAACGTAGATGGTATGCAATCACATGCAGTATTAAATAAATAGAATAATTGTTATGGTAAATATAGTTAATGGGTTTATTAATTTTCCCTACATCAATGAAACGGCACTTACATTTATACATTTTTAACAGAAAGAATATAAACTTAATATTTTTTTAATATAATTATCGCGTTGAGTAATGCCGTTGATTGGAGTTTAACTAAAGAAATACAAATTAAACAAAAAATTGTGTAATTAAACTCCATCTTTTTTACATAGAGTTTCAGTTCCAATTTTATAAAAAGAACAACAATAGAGTATAATGGCTTGCTCGGATTTAGTGATCCCGTCAAAATACAACGTTGTTGTCTTCAAGATGAGAGACAATATGCAATATCACCAATTAAGGTCAGGTGGTATTGTGGTCAATAACTTATGTTATAAAAATACATTGACCTATATAACCAAACCCGTTGGGGAAAGAATATATAATATCATTGATGATAACTAAACAAGAGTCTGGTCATCTAGTATCATTTAATGTATATAAAAGGAAATTAAACAGAATATATCGTTTGATTTATGTGCATTTTTATGTAAATTTTGTCATTAAAAAACTAGAAAAGAACGTAGGTAACAGCAACTTTTATTAGTAAAAACTCAAATTAGATTATTTTACGTGTTTGAAGATACATTCCTTAACAGTGTTAAAAATATTTTTGATGACATTGTAAATCAGGATATATAAAATTAATTAATCTCAGTGCAATGTTTATCAATGATTAAATAAAGATTTTTAAATTTAATCTTTTAATATATCTTGTAGTTTTTTGTCATTACAGTATCAAATTGCACACTCAAATATACGAATCCAGGTATACAGATTGTATTAAATAATGAATTAATTTTTACAATAGTTTATACAATATAATAAAGTAAATTTAATATTTTCGTTGCATTTTATTGGTATATATGGTAAACATCTTCATCAAATACTAAAAAGGCATAAAGATTTTCAAAAAATACAAACAGCCTAAATAAGTAACAAATGCTAACATTAAATAAAAAAATTGCTAGAGCTCTTGTGCCGAAAATTGCAATATTAATACAATTGTTACAGTGTAATTTCGTTGCATTGATGTACAAACAAAAATTAATATACCTTATAGGTGATGATTGGCAGTCGTTCTCGGGTTATGTACATAAACTCTGTCATAAACTTCTGGGGCCTGTTTTATTGTAGTAAGAAATGCAATATCCTTATGCAATGAAGGTGAACTGAGAGTTCTTTGTTGAGTTTTTCGTCTTTCGTCTTTCGTAACCGTAATCATGTGTAAGTTACTATACTTAAAAAGACACATTTAATGAAGCACCGAAATATTTCACGAAAGGGAAATTTATGGTATAAAAATGTATCATACTACCTCACCTTGAAAGACTGTTGATAAATATCTATTTTTACAATGGAAATTTAGTGTAATAATACAGAAGTTTATATGTATAATTAGAAGCCTTCGCCCGATTAGGAATTTAATCTAATATTTTAAAAAATGAACAGTATTAATTCTATAGCTATGTCCGTAGCGTTATGGAGAGTTATAACAAAATGAAATATATAATAATTACTTCAAACTACTATCTGTTATGAGATTATCGGTCAATATTTACTGATATGTATCTGAGCAACTTTTACCCCAACCATTTTAATGTATATGACTAATAATTGCAAAAAAAGAAAATTTTTTACAACAATTAAATTTAGTTAACAAATTCTCTAATTTTGTTCCCGGTCTTTGATAATATTTTTAAAACTTACGTAATATTTAAAGAAATATTATAGAACAGTTACTTAAATTTAACTAATAAGTTCAACAGTTCCGTACTCAGTCTTTCATTGGTTCTTATTAAGTTCATCGCCTCTTCCATTTATGCTCATCAAGTAATCAGGGACTTGAGTCTCGACTCATGCGCGTTTATTTTTGTCTCAATATAAATAATATTTTTTTCTATTTCTGAGATTTATGTACATTATGGACATCTTATTTCTATCATAAAGTTTACGAATCAACAGGGTAATGTTTAGTTATACTAACTAAATTTAAATTAAAATAATATAAATTATAATGCGAATTAATTAAAATGAAAAAGTAAGAAATTGTATAATAAAAACTGTAATACTGTTAGAGATCTATGGCTCTTTTCGGAATCGTAAAGAATCCAGTCAGTATACTGTGAATTAGAGCGACTATGTTCATTTAAACAACAAAATCATATTTTTTCAATTATCTATGCGCACTATAATAAAACAGAATAAATGGTTATGAGTTTTGAGTAACTCACAGTTCAATTGTCTCGTTGCCGCGATACAAAAACTTAAACGCATAGCTTTGTCTTGTTGAGCTATTTTTAGTCTGTATTCAATTAAAATCAATTGAGCGGGCGAGGGTTGTCACATGCACAATTATGTTATTTAAGATTAACGACCAACTGGTGCCAGTCTTCAGTCACCCCGCGAAACGGGTTCATTTAGAATTAAGAACGATTGGGCTTTATTGTTGAGAGGTATTAAACAATCATAAATTTAATGACATTACCGTGGCTTTGTTTTGTCAAACTTTATCGTATTGTTTACCTTTGCAAAAATAGTGATAACGAAATTTTAAATTGAACAAATTTTGGTTTTCATTTGTTAAGAAATTTAATTTTTTTTTTATTTTTTATATTATAGATGACTATGAAACAAGAGTAATAATAAATATTTATGAAGGTCGATTTATATAGTATCTGAAAAATAATGTTATGTAAAGAATAGATGATGCATGAAAACAATCCTGAAAATAATTCGTCCATTTTGTAATTCAATAAATGCTGTTCAGAGAATGAATTAATAGGTCAACATGTCAATAAATTTGATAGTAAGAGTTGTAGAGACAGTAAACAAAGTATTATTATTAAATACTGAAAATTTTGATATACTTACAGATAATAATTTATCTATTTTGTGGAATAGTACTCAAATCACATATTTTGTTTCATTAATCTGAATGTTCGCGGACGCGCATTTTTTATCATAAAATCTGTTATTATCTATAGTTTCAATGATAAAACTGTCAATACCGTAAATAGATTTTCGTGTTTCGTATGTTTATTTACAAGTTAAACTTTATAATGCAATAATTTTAGGCGTTCACTCTTTTCCAATCTTTGCTATAAGTATTCGATATTAAAGTATAAAAAAAACAATTACTTCTTTATTGAATGAAAGAAAATGTTATCAGGTGTCCAGATACATATCTATTTTCTTTATATTCCACTAAGGACATTATGTTCTTAACGAGCATGTTTGTCCGTAACTTCAATTACGTCGTTCTAGTGGTATGCTAGCACAGATAAATAAAATCAAACACGACTAAGAAAGAAAGGGATAAACTAATAGTTTCCTAGCGTTGACCTACAATCGAAATATCTCGAACAATGCTATCGCTTAATCGACGTACTGCACGATATGCGTAAATAAAAGCCCGTGGTACATTTAAACACATCAATCACAATCTGCCAAAACACGATAATTAACCTGAATGATAGCCGTGACGAGTGACCGGCAACACTTCTAATGACAGGTTCCATATCCCTTCAAACCGGACCGTTCATGAGGAAAACGTTGAATAGCAATTTCAGCGACTGACATTTTGAATTACTTAATGGTATGGATTTATTTGTGTAAAGTTTTTATAGCAACTAAGATGATGTACTACATTTCACATTCGATTTGGTAACTTTTTAATTTGTGACTGCGCATATTTTATTTGGAAAGAGTTCATCTTGAAAAACTTCTCCAAAAATGGGAAAAAAATTGCAATAGTAAAAGATTGATTGTGCATTGGTTAATAATTTCTCTTTTCATTGTTAATTAATTTTTATTGCAATTGTATTACTACTACTTACGATAACTGATTTTCTCTTAACCTGTATTAAATGCCAAGCGATCTTTATGAAAAAAAAAATGTTATTAAAAACATGATTTAAAACAATTACGAACTTTTTTTAAGTACGTGCACAAACTTCTTTTTAATGAAAAATGTTATCCTTCATATAAAAAAAAAGGTAGTAGAACGAGTTTTGTATTCATTAAATAAATAATTACATTATATTTACAACTGCTATTATCATTTCGTATAGTAAATATTCATTTTTAAAAAAGTTGTTGCATTGTTATTAACAATAAAAGAATTCCATGGAAAGGTCTTTTATATTATTGTTGTGTATCTGTTAATTTGCAATGCCATCTTCGAATCATTTCTGTAAGAAGCATAAGCAGTTCGAAACAGAAACACAGAGGTCGGGGATTCGGTTTTGATAAATTTACGACTCTCCGACTTTTGGTTAAACGCCCTATAATTTATACAATTATTATATCTTTAAATGGTTGCAGCATGTGCAGTCCGCTTGTTATGACAGAGGGCGGTGTTAAGTAATTTATGCAAGGAAAAAGTATTTTATTCAATAAATTTATTTAAGAAAATTTCTTTATCGTTTTAAGAAATCATCCATTTTTCAGTATTTCGAACGTAAGATAGGAAAAAGTTATGTGGTTATTGGTATTTCTTTATTTTGGCGATTTTTTTAAAATTCAGCCCTTATGTAATTCAGTTTACATAATAATACTTTTATTTGTTGGTTTTAATTTATTTGTAAAATTAGATATTAACAAACTGAATTTAAAGATACTGAATAATGACAAGTGTTTAAAGTTACGGAATTGTTCGGTTACATTAAACAAATTTTTATTTTTATTTTTTTTACAGGGAATGTATAAATATATCATTTATAAATGATACCTACATATGCAACATTAAGTAAATGTAATAACAAAATTTTAACAGTAATAAAATAAATGGCAAATTGTGATAGTCATAATTACGTAATAAATTTGACATCAAAAGTAACCGCTTCTTAATCTGATTTTTTAAATCGTCATAAAACTTGTTTACTAGACATTACAATATTTCACAAATTATTTATTACATTATCCAAAAATTACTAAAAGTAGCTTCGTCGTTTGTACGACATAGCTACATTATAATAAAATTATATTAGAAGATAATTATAACGGTTTGAAAAATATTTATCTAAAAGAAATGTTGTATGATAAATAAAAAGATTATTGTATAATAGTATAAAATTAAACATTTAAAACATTTACGATCTTAAAATATAACTATAAAAGAACCTGATAACTCGACAGATTATAACTAGATAGATTGACAGAACCTTTTTCTTGGCTGCGACATGTAACAAACAAAAATAAAGTAGATGAATAAAAAATCTGTAGTTAGTAAATTAACACCAGTACGGACATATGGATTGAATTTTAAGGAGATTAAAAAGAGTGAAAAGGATATTCATTTTATCGACATTTTTTTAAATATTATATTTCGCACTTTTTTAATTAAAAATAAGGATTCACTATAGAATTGATCAATTAGATTATTACAAAAAGTTAAATAATTATTTTACTTTCTATTCGTATAATCGCAATTTGCAATTTTCACTGCATACAACCTTCATTGATCACAAGGAAACTCTGTTTAAATCCTTCATCGTTATAATTCTTGAAACATTACACAAATCGCCTTCAATGGATGTGGCAATTGAAAGTGACAACGAAAACATATTTGCATCGCGCATAAAATGAAAAAGAATAATAAATTACAATAATAAGCTGATAATGTGGATAATATTGAAATAAAATACAGCGCTATTGGCCAAGGTCTTACGAACCAACACTGAACTGACAAGTTTCCAGCCACACAACGCAGTTAGACACAAACCTATGACACAACGGTAAAGCTAAAAATAAATTAGCTTTATTTTTAGCTAGCAATTTAGTTATCAGTTATCACTGTTAAATTTTTGTTTGATCTGTTTGATATTAAAGCGAATGAAATACATGCATCTTAAACTCTGCTTTCGTAAAGATGTTATTGTTCGAAGATGCAAAACGATTAAATGAAACTGAACTATCTCAATTGGTTTCAGGAAGGAAATTACATAAATATATCTTCCATATTTAAATTGATCTACAACGATCACCATTCAATGCCTTGCTCCCACCTATATAATACAACAAAAGTGTATAGATGCAATGACTGTATCACCGTATAAGCATAAAAGTCCGGCTTGCCCTACTAAAGCAGTGATGTGAACTAAAATTAATAAATCATAATTGGTGCCATATCTTCAGACAAGGACGAGGATAAAAGGGCTAAAAAAATCACATCGTGCAACTTCCATTATGCAGATGTATATTTAAGTGTTCGGACTTGCCTTGTAGAAACGCCTTTACAAACAATTGGATAGAAATAGTATTTTAAACGTGAAGAGAATACCGCAAAAATAATGCACAAATAATTGATTACTTTTCCATCATTTTCGTCAGAAAGCAGTTCGTACTTTAAATATTTTTAGTTGTGAATACTAAGGAAATTAATAATGATTTAAAAATACCTCTCAATGATCGATATTCAACCGTAATATATTACATTTTTTAATTTCGACGTTTCTTTAATATTTTTCTTAAATTACTTTTTGTTATCAATGCGTCTGTCATTGACAATTGGCAATAATACATATAAGTAAAAAATGACCGTTCTACATTTTTAATTCATTTAAAACGCATATCACTTGGAATTTTGTCTTTCTGCACACCATCTTAATAACAATTTTAAAGATGTTGAGTAATGATGTCGTTGCTCACAATATGTTAAAAGGGGGTACCACGAGTAGTCTTTAAAGCATTAACACATAGATTTTAATAACTGTCGATGTACTCTTAGAATCTCCTGCAAACATATCGCTACATAAAGATTAACCTAATTATAGAGTTATAAAACTTATAGTCATTATTATCTTATTAATTCATTCATTATCATTATCAGCCTGTGTCAGTCCACCTGTTGGACATAGGTTTTCCCCAATGCCTTTCACCATATGCGGTCCTCTGCTCCCCTTAGCCAGCCTCTTCCCGCCATCCTAACTAAATCGTCGGTCCATCCGGTGGGAGGACAACTTACACTCCTTCATCCTCCAATATTTTCCTCCCCCATCTGTCATCGATGACTCGGGAGATGGCCAGGCCCTCTGCCAATACAACTCGCTGTCTTTAAAAGCTATATCGACCATTTTTGTTCTCTGATAAATTTCTTGGTTTCGGATCTTACCCCTTAGAGAAATACCGAGCATAGCCCTTTCCATCGCACGCAGAGTGACTTTAAGTTGGTGTACCATCCAGCGGTTTCTTTAATCATTATACTTTAATTCCTAAATGGTTTAGTCAGACAAATAAACCATTGTTGATATTTTTTGTAAGATAGTGACTTATATAATAGTTCGACAAAAATATTTGCATTATACAGGATATTCTAGAATTTATATTTTAAAAGTTACAGAAAATACTGAGACATCATATAATGCGGTTAACCTTTGAAACAAAAAAAAAAGCGAATTCAACTCTCACCAAAATTTTTTAGTCTCGTAAACTTATCTCGCTCAAGTGTCGGCAATACATTAGCTTAAATCTTGGCCACCCATTAAAAATAATAAGTAAAGTGAGTAAAGTTTTAAATTGATTTCGGCCATTAAAGAGAACCTCTGAAGAATTTGTACCTCGTTTTTTTATTAATTTATTGTTAATATATAAATCGCTGTTATCTAAAAAAACTTTTACGTTAACTAATGAAGAATAATGGTCATTTGTTACGGGGTTGGGGTGTATAACCATATGCATTATCGTTATTGTTTTGAGTCGAAGTATTTTATACGGTCAATAGTTCAAATTATATTGTTTATTTAATTCCTAGGCAGATATCAAGAAGGTGCTTTTATTGGTCAAAACAACTGAACTGATGTTCTAATATTTGAAATATAAAGTGTAAAAATATATACCATTTAGTTCACAAGAATTCTGTGACAATGACTATCCATACTTTTTTTAATGAAGAATCCGATGTCACAATAATTTCAATAAATTATTCATCATTAGGTTTATCTATGCTTTCGATATATTTACACTATTACATGAATCGTTAAGGATGCTATAACAAAGACGTTCTTTTGCAACAAATAAACATTTCACCTAAATTATTAGTACAAATTCTAAATGATTTGACGGATGAACAGCATGCAGTGATACTACTATTTCTTTCTAAGCCAAAGTAATATCTTATCTAATTTTGACATAACGTTTTATTCTCAATCCCATATAATTTATCATCGTCTAAACTATTTCAGCTTCATCATTAAAATAAATTTGATTGCATCGGAAAAATGTGTATAAAGTTAACTCAATCCTATTATAAGTATGAGCCACTACTGCAATGCGTTGCTGACTCGACTAGTACAGCTACGTAATCTTAAAGATTTAATCAGTAGTTATAATCTGTAACCTCCCTAAAAATTCAAAATGAGATGTTTTTATCAAAAATTTACAGGAATTATCCGTTATATTGTAATTGTATAAAAAAATAATGTACAGTTGAGTACCGGCATCGGTCGGTCGTTTAGCGTGTGGATCGTAATTGAAACCGCGTGATATCGATACTTGGGTCGCAAGTATCTACACGATGCTCATACACAAGTGTCATATTTGTATACAAACGGCGTTGTTTTAATTGGCCGAAGAGAAACGAGTAGTTACCAGAGGTGGATGTTTTTCTTCCATTATTCGGTTCTTAACTTACAGAACGTCGACCTATCATAAGCAAAAATGTTATTAAATAAAAATCTCTTTTGTGATTCCTGATAACAAATTATTTTAAAATATTATTACTGATAAACTCTTTACTTTGCATGAGACAATAAGTGTAGTTTTTTGCAGTTCACTCTATTTTATGTCCAAATAATGCTATAAGTAATTTATATTAAACTAATACACTATAATATAATAAAATAAAACCTATTTATAACCTGCAAAACATAGGTACAAAAAAAATAATAAATAAATAAATGAAAAGAGCAAAATTAAAGCTATTTCTACCTAACTTCAGTGATGTCATAAATTTTATTATGTGAATTATTTTCTCACCTTTTTATGTGAACTTTATAAATTAATTCTTTTAAATTGAGCCGTTGATAATCACACCTTTCCATACAACTTACGGTCGCAACAATATCAAGATACCGGAGGTGTTAATAACGTTTCTTGTGGACAGAGATCGTAAAATTTAAAAAAATATTAACTTTAGTTAAAAGTGGCGTAAATGCCCTGCCCAGTTCTTATGTGAAATTTTGCTGCAAAGTTTTATAAAAGTATCAATAGTATTATAAATCATCGATTCCTGTAAACACCATTATTTTTTATACTATAACTAATTAATATTATTTTTACTCACATATTGGCAAAAATATGCGGCGAAAGAGAAGGCAATGCTCTAATAATCTTCACGAAGGATATTTAGTTCAGTAATGGAATCTTTACGAACTAACACTACATTTCATCAAACTAGATAAAGGCTATTATCACAATTTACCGGGATTTACAGTTAACATGTGTTTTATTTTTCCCACTCATAGCTCATATAATACAATTAACAAATTTCGTATATCAACCGAGTACATAAACATTTTTTTAAGGGCAATGTTTTACATCATTAATATTTTACATAATCGATATTTTGTTTACGTTAAAGGCTTGATTCTTAAAATGTAGCAAATATAATTTTACAAAAGTTAAAATATATATGAAGGGATACGTAAATTTAATGCAAAAGTTGAAAAACTTTTATACGTATCATTCATCATCAATTTTATAATATACTCAATATTAAGTTAATTTTTAAACATACTGTAATTGTGCTAAAGTTACAAGTACATTTCTTTAATGAGCTGTATCTAATCAGTCCGATAAAGTACATTGCCCTTAACTTAGACATGATATGGGAAATGAAAATTAATGCTCGTATTATTACATTCCTTAAACCGTTTGTAATTACATCGGATTTATTAAACCACCAAGTATCATACATTCTAGAATTATCGGATATAATAAGATTAGGCTATATGAGACTATTATATATCAAAGAAGAAATAGAATTGTACACGAATTTAATTTATTAATTAAACAAGCTAACAGTAAAAGTGTTAAAATATTTTTGGATAGATATTTTATAAACAGCTTTCATCGAATCGAGCTCATGAAAACTAAAATTATCCATAAAGTAAATAAACATAAAATGCTTCATATTAAAGACAAGATTGCGAATAAAACATTCTTTCTCCGAAAAATGTATTTCCACCTAAATCGTGAAAGACATCAGAAGTATGTCACAACGAATATAAGGTAAAATCTAGCACTATAGTTTCAGTTTAACAAATAAATAATAGGAAAATCTAAAAATTGTATTACTCGAGAAATTTCCAAGGATTCCCAGAAGAAAAACGATTGTAACGCCGCTATCGTAGAAAGAAAATTATATTAGATCACGTGTGAAACGTTTTCACAAACAGAGGCACGATAAAGATTATAGGCATTAACTTGTTATTAAACTTATTATACAATGTACAATAATATATATAAAAATTAATACTGAAAATTAAGTAAGAGAAAAGACGTATTCCGTTTTCAAATTCTTAAATATTTCAATATTTATATCAAATTTCTACTACTAATACAAACGTCTGACTTAATAAAAACAATTAGACCCAACGTACAACTGCTTTTAAATTTAGTCTGTTGATCTTTAGAATTGTAATTATAAACTTTATAATAATTTAATCATTTTCGCAACACTTTGATTATGATGTCGAATCATCTTTATAAGCAATAAAACTATCAATGCTTACCGTAAACACTGAAACAACCTCTGAAAATATAATTTCGCACTATACAGCACTGTAATCCACACTACAATTTTAATCCAATTCACAGATAAGTTGTAAATGTAACCGATATATAATTTTAGCACGAAGTTAGGAATGCTCGAAATTTTTTAAGGCTAAGGATCAAAGACGAGCGCACATGACAGACGCGGGTGAACAATAAATTTATATCGTGCCGACGACTACGGGCGCAGAACGCCAGATTTACTAGTTCCAACCACTTGAGACGCGGTGCGAACGACAGAAGATAAGCGTAGAGTGCGCGACTAACGACGGAATTATCCGATACGAGAAGCGACCAAATCCGCCGAGAAACCGATCCATTGCGTTGGTTTATCTTATTGAAGCAACTATTTTTGTCTGCGCAATTAATTAGCATAGGGTTGTAACTATTCAGTTTATTTAGTGTTAACACTACGCCGTTCGGTTTTACCGTGTTGGTAACTTACGAAAACTTTGGGGTAAATGTCAAATAATACGACAAAAAAGGGGCTTTATTCAGTACTGATGAATTAACACTAATGAGATTAAAAATCCTAATGAATTATATCCAAATAATAAAGAGAAGCCGACGAGAACAATAAATTATTCTGGCATTCTCCGCATCGAATATAAAATCTTAATTGTTTGGGGGGACGAAAGTGTCAAAAATCTGAAGAGCACCTTTATCAAAACCAATTTTCTATAACAAAGACCGTTACAGTATTTTCAAAATGTTTCTAGTATAAAGTTCAATTTTATTAAAATAAATATGATAAAAAAATCTACTCTTAGCAATCTATATTAATATTGTTAATAACAAACCAACATTTACAAAAGAAAAACGGAAAATTTTGTTCAAGTAACAATGTCATCATTATTTCATACGATCTAATCTGACGGCTGGAAATGGCTATACCAGAAATTGTATTAATCAATATTTTGTGATAGAATTTCATATTAACGGCAAATGGAAAGGAAGCATTTTTAATTTTACACACATAAGCAAATAAAATGAGCGGCCATCCCTGCAGGGCATGCCCGAGCATTTATTTACGCATTATGTTTTAATATTTTTTTTATCTGTATGGTCATGTTTAGAGTTTGTAGCATTTATAATTTATTAATTTTAGTACACTATATTGCTTAAATGGGGTATAACGGGCTTTCGGGTTAATAAGAGAGTACAGCCACTGACTAAAATCTTTTGTCTTCTTTACATAAACGTAATAAAAAGAAATTATAACAATATTTAATAACAATAGGTTACAGACTTGTAGACTCAGATTTTCTATAGATTCAAAATGTAATAAAATATTTATACTGAAACGCTGAAAAGTAAAAATAGTATTACATCATAGTTTATTTAGTAATAGAAGAATACAATTCGGTAGAAATATATTTTATTATGTCTACCACGCATAGCTTTTAACAGTATGGTCCAGCTTTATTGGAAAATCGAACTTTCATAAAAATTTGAGAAAATTAAAACTCTATGGGTTATGGAAAGTAGAAAATTATTTATTCTACACCTGTTAATTCCCATTGACAGTTGGTGGTTTTAAGTTTTTTTTTTACTTTATTCTAGTTTTTAATTATAATGCATAATATATAATCTAGAATGACTACAATTTCGACATTTAAATATAAGATTAATATTTAAAATAGTTTCGAAAATAATTTAAATTCGACTCATTAAAATGGATTTCAATCAATCAGTTGTATAGGCGCTATGTGTAATGTTACTGATAGTGGAACAAAATTAAATGTTTTGGTGGCGAGACTCAAATACATGTGTAAATTGTCTTTGGCGTATGTCGCAATCATTAAATTTATGACTTCTGAGATTTCAAAATATAAATGATTTTTGTAGCGGACACAGTATTTAAATATCGCGGAAGTAATGTTAAAATCGAAACCAAATAATTTTAATTCCTTTGTAGAGCTTAATTAAAGCTGTACATAGTCACTTCCTGTATTAAACAACAAAGTGTCAAAATATTAAAATAAATCTATAGCATTAATATGCAACTAAAATCTATAAATCTATCAATATATCTCTATAACTAAATTCTTAGTAAAGATCGAGAAAATTTCATTTTAGACGTTGAAATGTTGCTAATTTCTTCATAAAAAGATAATAATAAAGAGATTCAATTCTTCTACTTTTCATCGTAGAAGAAGCACTTATAAAATGTTATAACTAATATATTTTACGAATAAGCCAAAAACCAACTATAATATGACAAAAGCAATACTTGTTCTAAATTGCAAAGTATATTTAGATATTATTTAAGTGTTTCCTGCAATTAATCTTTTTATATAGTTACTAATTAGTCTACCTATTATAAACGAAAACATTATATAACTTAGACACACTATATGTTTGTTAAAAACGTACAACGTAAACTTAGAATCTTATATGAAAAGAATAATTAATTTTTTTTTTCAAATCGCTCTCTAATTTTAACTTGCGCCCTTTGATTATCTATCGCATGGTCCACAACGGCATCTCTCAAGTAGCTCGTGCTCGTATCAATGCATTTACGCAAGCGAGGTCGTCGGTCTAGCATATTTTGTGTCAACTACACCGGTAGTCTACTGTAAAAAAAGGTCAGCCCTAAAAAGCAATCGCTGGAGCGTAACCTCTTCCGTGGATGGTAAATTAGGTTGGAGCGGTACTATTCACATTCATCTTATTTCTTTGTAGTTGTACAAAAAACGACCGCAATGTTTAATTTCAAAATTATTAAAGAGCCATCTAGCGTCAAGTGGCAAAACAAGGTAAAAGAAATAATTTTCTTTATAAAATTGAATATAGAGGGCAGTCGAGACATTAAATATTCCTGAAAATTTATTTACATTAATATATGTATGAACATAAAATGATGAATTTAATATCAGTGTCATCTCTTGCAATAAATTTTATTATTAAATATTTTTACGGAGATACATTAAACAGGTTTTCATTTTATTATTTTGACTGCTTTTAATGAAAGTTGAACGAAATAAAATTATGATGTGTATTTAATAAATTGATAATTAGTCTACTATAATAGCTTGTGAAGATAGGAGAAATATAATTACACTTTAAATCAAGAAAAATAACGTATTTTAGCAAGCGCGACAATAAAAATATTCATATAAATTTTGGAAAAATTTGTTTATGTATATGTACATACTATGATAAATTACTATCACGATGTTAATACTCAACAATCATATTGTGTAAAGCCATCATGGATGCTATTTTAATGATAATTAAACATTAAGACGTTTATAATAATGTCTAAAACAGAATTGCTCTTATAATTAGTAGTTGACATTTGAGTAATTTGTTATTCATTTAAGAAAATATACACGTCATATTTGTCAATTAGACCGCGAAATCAAAAGAAGTTTTAAAGATATAAAACAACATTGTTTTTAAAACACAATATTATAGTATCATTTATCTGAAAATTATCTCCCGATTTTTATTCAATACCTAAAATACACATTGAAAATAAATTTAAAGTTAAATCAGAATCATTTTTACAACTAAACGATTCAAATGAGGAGGTAACATTTCAATGTTATTACTTAATTTTATTTGTAATCTTATCACTAAATGTATTTACTACCCGTCAAAGTCAATGTACTACCATTTATATCTTACGCAAAGATATCAAGAATTCAAAACAAAATTCTTTCCAGTTTTATGAGACTTGAAAAATTAATAATCAGAAACAATTTAATTCATATTTAACGAGTTAAAACATATTTAGTTTTTTCTTCTTGTAGTCTGATAAATATGAAAAAAAAGTGTTAATTATTACTGTGTTAACTTTAAAAATATTTAGCAATAGTAATTTGTGTTCTAGCTATAGGATCAATATAATTTTTTTCTAAATGTATGGATTTTATGCATTTTTAAATAAAACTTGTGATTAAAACACCAGCATTTTATAATGACCTTGGAATATATTACGGATTTTTTTATTTAAGTTCAACAAAGATTATAAAACGAAGTCACCGTCAGCTACTATATATAGTTAGAGGTGTGTGTACATTTTTCATAAATAGAAATACTCGTAAATTTTTCATAGTAGTAAATGACCTCGCTGATATTTGTAACGAAAAATTTTTCTATGCCATTATAATGTTATATTAAATGACTATTTTAATCTGACATACAAAATACTTTAAATTAATATATAACTTTTTAAGTAAAAGTCCATAAATTCCAGTGTTATTTTAGGCGTTAATGACTCAAAAGAACCGACGCGGCACAACGCGAGGCGATGCGACAGTGTTTCCTTATGAGTCAACATTTGTGAAAAGCAGAACTCACTATATCGGTATTACATACGTCATTGCATTAAATAACCATTTCACTTTAAAGTGTAAGGCCAAGAGCACGCGGGGCACTACTCGGCCGGAACAATGTTACGGTCAAACGAGATTTCGGCTGAACCGGTCGTACCGGACATTCTCTGATAATGATAAAGTTAAATAATGAGCGTGCGTAGTACAGACTCATCGTTGTGTTAAGCTCATGTGAAATCACTGTGCATTTATGACGCAATTCCAATAAATATGTGTTAATGTGTGTTATTGTATATTTATTTATAGGTTTATAAGGCTTTTTGGTACTAAATCTAGTATTAGCATTTATGTTCCTATTGTTGAAACTATTCCCAAAAAGAGTATTTTCTCTTACAGGGACATAATCCACATTAGACTTACATTCTATATTTCCATACGACGACCTGAGTTGACGAATATTGATATGAATTTATCCGGTATTTATCTGATGACGTAATTTATTCATATTTTTTAAAATTAAAGTTGCAAATAACGCTTGTTGGAAAAACATTGTCTTATATAGCATGGATTTTATGTAAGGTTTGGAAAAGGTTAATATAAAGGAGTATGGACTACCTCAATATCTTATGAATCGTATTATACTTCTGAGGTGTATCATAATCTACTTAAATAGTAACAAATCTCTAGATCATAGATTAATATTAATGATTTTTTTTTATTATTACCTTATTTCTGTGGCTTTGATGTTATGCAGGTATTACCTTCTTTTTAATTATTAATTTATATGTACCTCATGAATATAGAAGTAGATTACCATTCTTTGTACAAAACAAGAATATCGCTACAATTTTCATAAAAATATCATTGTTAATAATAGGCCATTAATTAGACACTTCCACATAAATCGAGACAGTGATAAATTTTCTTAAGTTGCCAATCCAATTACTCTTAAGTTAGGCGTACAAAAAAATATCATTGCTCTAATTAAATGGAAAGTATTTTCCCATCAATAATTATATTTCTTTTCGGCGGAATTAACATTAAGGTTGGAATCTTCGGAATGTTGACGGCTGGAATCGGGTTGTCTTTAATACAGGTGTGGTTGACGACTGATGGGTTTACACGTTCGTGAATAACGCTGCATTCTTACACCCGTTAATCAACAATTATTATAAATACCCGCTGTATCCGAACTGAATGAGGGTACAAAACGGAATGCCGTCGAATAATGATAATGTGCGATCCAAAAACTCTGATCTGATTTCATGTAATTTCAGATAACTTTGATTTATTCTTTGATAGTCTACAGTTTAACGTTGCTTGTATTCTTTAAAATATATGTATCAGTTTTGAAGATTTTTTTTTATCTTTGTATGTTTAATATGTTTAACTGGAACATATACTTTTTTTTGTATAATATCCACCTTTTATATCAATAATTGTAAATACCAAATAAATAAAAAAAAATGCAATTCGTTCGCTTTGCGGTAGATACACACTGATAAATATAATATGACACTACCCAGTATTTATCTGTACAGCTTTATATTAAGTTTGTTCTGTGAATCATAAAATAATAAAAAAGAGTACAGTAAACTCACTAACTATACCATGCTTCAGATTAGAATATAGCAAAAATGATATTGCTTAGCAAACAGAAACATTGAAGGAATGCCATAGGTAGACTTGATAAAAATACTTGTTGTTTAAACGCTCATCTTAATCAAAAAAATATTTGAAGAGGGCTTATTTACCTTCATCCAATCCACCATTTACAACAACTTCAACCCACATAGATCCAGAATCTGCAAACTAATTTAAATATTTATAGCTAAACGTTGTAATAAATATGTTTATTTATTCAACACAACTTTGATGTTGTTATAAAATTAAGTCTCAAAAAAAGTCAGGGGTTATTGATCTGTAATAACCCCTTGGTGTCTGTTCTTGTATGCAAGGAATCGTTTTTATTTCTAGTATTCTAGTTACGTGCTGTCCAAATACGTAGTCAATTTTAATATATTTCTTTGTGGTCCTTTCGTGGATTCAATAGCAAAGCGAACCATCAGTTTTAGCAAAATATATAGTTTGTTAACAAGGTACATAAGTATGGTGTAACAACTCATTGCTAATAGATGATCTGCTTTTCATTCGAGATCGAGTGATCAGAGATGTTAGAAAAACGGTACGGATCAAAATATACTTTTAAACCAAATAAATTAAAATATTCGTCTTTGAAAAAACTATTACAATACCGCGATAACGGTTAAAAACAAAAACGTCAATTATTTCAAGATTTGTCATCAGATATCGTGAAATCTTTTGAAATACACTTAAAAGTAACATCTAATTCAGTGAACATCATTGAAGTAATATCCAATTTAAGACATGGACTACAGAAGTCTAGTTGATTGGTTTCAAGAACTTTCCTTATAAATTATTTATAATTACTGGTAGTAATGTGAATAATATACCATGTTTCAGCACAAGTTATTTAAGAAATTTTGTAAAATATTTACTGATATCACAACTCACCAAGTTAATGTCACTCATAAATATCAAGATGTACAAACATCTCACAAATTTATTGTCCAATAAACAATAAGGCTTTTCAAAATCCCTCACCAGATTTTCTTTACAAAATTAATATGTCTTACTGCACGTCACATTATTTTAAAATTCAGCTAAACGACTCTTTATTGTACTCCCTATTGTTCGTAAATGTGTTTCCAACACACGCTTAAAAGAATTATACAGTTATAATATGGCAGTATGACTGCCTCGTCAGTTTGTTACACTCTTTTGACAAATATTAGATATTTGCAGAAAGATGTAAATATGTTTTTATATATACGAAAGTAAATGATGAAGTTATAGTCATATCTTCGTTATTATACGTATATAACTTCGTAAATAAATTTTATAAAGTGTAGTATTCTATCTTTGAATAAAGAATGTTCCTGCCTTTTGGACCTACGTGGTGAATTTTGTCCGTTTTATTAGACAATCACTGAGCACATCCAATAGAGAATAAAAAACAGACGCAAGTCGATTCTATTTTTGGGCACAATGTCTTAAAATGAGGACACGAAAACTTGTTACAGCTGTTTATAGTCTTGCCCAGATCGACATCTTTACTATATATGATGGAGACAAATAAACGATTTATTTTTGTACATCCAATGTCGTGATAAAGAAGAACGATTGGATGATAGATAACCTTTAGCTATAGAATGTGATAATCGTGTTTTGCTTATTTATATTAATCCTTCTTGCCAAAAATAGTTTTATAATAATAACATGTGTTAGTGGTTCTGTGAGACTGCTTTCGGCATCGCAGGTCTAAAACGATTAGACCGATTTTTATTAGAATCGATTTTAAATCCGATTGTAAGTTATAAATCGATTCAGAGTTTTTAAAGTTTTTATTCAAACATTTTATATCACTTTTATTGAATTTTCCAAGTCTCGTCATTCTTTTTTATTCGAATAAAAATATAACTAATAAAACCAGTTTTAAAAATTAACTCATACGTAAGAAATAGACTTGCTTAAATTAACATTGACGTATCAACATAAATTTCACACAATGTATTAAACCTTGAATATATAAGCGGAATTATTGTAATAGTGTTCACAAATATAAATGGTTAAGCGTGACTAAACTCATCTAAAAATAACTTCCCGGGATGGGCATAGCAATAACAGGCTTTACTCGATTTTACTGGTCACACACACCATGCAGTTCCAAATATAGCTCGCGATGGATGAAAATAGTTAATTAGAATATTTAAACGTCTTGCACTGCTATTTATAGACTGCTATTATAAAAGAATAAAAGAAATATGTGACTGGTTACCAGCTAATTGTATGTTCGTTTACTGTAGGCTGTTTTTGGGTATTGGAATGTGGACCAAAAACATGAAAAGACGAAATCTTTAGATGAGATTATTTGCAATTTTGAGAGCATATTGTAAAGTGCAGTAAATTCGGTGTAATAAACATTAAATACGACGTGCCAAACGTGGTAAGAAATTTAATTTCAAGCCTTAGTACACCACTACGGAATTTGGTTTGGATTATCAGTTAATAAATTAAATTGATGTGGTATTTAAATTATTGCATTATGATATTTACAGCAATCAATCGAAGTATATATTACATTCTTCGCCATTCACTATTTTATAACAATTAGTATTTTGATGTGAAAGACGTTTCGTCTATAACTTGGTGCATTTTTACAGTAGGGTTATAAAACTGTAAGAATTTATGAAACAAAAAATTAATGTTTAAATTGATGCGACAATGTTTTCGTTGTAGGTAAATGTCACAGGCTTAAATGTCAATACTTTATTTTATTTCTGGAGCTCATTAAATATAATTTAGTTTATACTTTACGACTCGTTGAATAACAACTAAATAAATTTGTTTGAAACTGTTGTAGAAATATTTTCGTTTGCTCAAGAAATCCGTTTAAGGATTATCATTTGTTGAATTTATGCTATTCACCTGTATTCAGAAAAGGCTTAAAAATGTATTAGGATATATAGTATGTCCAATGAATTCAAAAGAAAAGCATGACAATATCCATGATTTTTCGTAACATTTTTAGTCTAACTAGTATAATATATAATTTAAAAGCATTTCGGTTGTAACACTATTTACGGCTGTTTCACTTTGGCATACGATGTGGTAGTAAGTAAATCATAGATAAGTAAGTGTACCTGTCGAAAATCCATCCGCGACTGCCTACGCTAATGTAAATATAAAGCTTAATATGCACGTAACCATTGTTTTGGTTTTCATGTTGGTAAACACCTTCGCCGACGTTTTGTTTTCTACTTATTTGTTCACCTACGTTCTCTACCCTACAAAGTAAATGATACTTAAAATCGTTATATATCTTAGAAAGCGAATAAATACCATAAAACTATAAATTTGTATTTGTATATATTTTGATGCAAGGTATTATTATAACAGATGAACGTAAATATTATACAAACTTCTATAGAATACTCTATACAAAATTCAGGCAAACGAAATCATCGTAGTTTAAAGTGTTAAACGTTATAGTATACAATATACGGAAAAAAATGTATATTACGTTTAACGAACGAAAAACATGCATATGCAATTTGTAACCAACCGTAATAATAACATCAATCTGAAAACTTGGTATGTATACACAGTACATAAGTCGAAGCAAATTCCACGACAAATTATTCAGTCCTAAGAAAATAATTACGATTTATTTATAGTTCTTTACCATGTCTATTTTTAAGTTAGCGGTTAGGATAAAACTAATAAAATCTGAGACATAATTTATAATCTGATGTTTACCCATATTACGTTCATTCGAAGTTAAACTGGGAATTTTAAATGAATGGTCACTAAATTTTATACGAAATTTAGTAAAAAATAAACTTGCCTTGATACCAAAAAATAATTTATTTCATATATTCGGAACAAAATTATAATGATAATGTTAACAATTTTTTTTATCTATAGACAATAACTTCTCATTTTTATTATGCTTCACAGCTCACACCTAAACTAGATATCTGACTCATCTAAGGATAAATTTTAAATACTGTTTTAGAAACAAACAGGAAACTGTAGTATTGCACCGTTCTAAAATTAT
Source organism: Pharmacophagus antenor (assembly GCA_018245475.1). Lineage (NCBI taxonomy): Eukaryota > Metazoa > Arthropoda > Insecta > Lepidoptera > Papilionidae > Pharmacophagus > Pharmacophagus antenor. The sequence continues at coordinate 1,253 of DWQX01001443.1, read as the reverse complement.
AACCACATTTTCCTTTGCTATCATAAGGTGTTCATCAAAAGTGGTAAACAATTTATTTGGGCACTAGTACTTGTAATATAAATGAGTTTCCTAGAAAGGACCCGCATATACCCACACGTGCACGTATATGTGATCAACAAATCGCCTTGCGGCCAACTGAAACAATTATTGATCTGTTTATAATGTAAGTAAAGACGGTTTCAACTTTTTTTTGTTGCAATGGTAATCTATCTATAGATATAAAAGCGAAAGGCTTGACTTATAACTGACGTATATATTAACACACAGACTAAATCGCTGGTTTTAATGACGTGAAATTTGGAGGCTCTGCTTTTTGTGAAGTGTAAGGTAAGCGGAATAAGGAACTCACTACCCATACCAAAATCTTTAATATTAGACAGACCATAACTTAAACTAAACTATACGTCCTATAGGTGAAGGCGTTAGTTCCTTCCCTCTAGTGAGACTGATGATTTGGTTAAAAGGGCTGCGAGAGGAGGTAATTCATTGTTTCATTAATGGTAAATATTGAAATGTAATTTCTAAACAACGGTTTTTTCTAGATTCATATCAAGGCCAAAAAAAAACATTTAATGATAAGTAAACGGAGAAACTTGATGAGAAAGGAACGTGCTTTGAAAATAACTTGTTCGCTAAAAGTTCAAAAAAGACAAATCTAAACTTACATAATAAACAAAGTATACTCTTAAATTATTCAAATTGCTTCTTCTAAACTCAAAGTGCCACCGTCCATTACATATAACAAGATGGAGTGAATGCAAATGGATGCAATCAAGGCCATCGCAAATAACTTTACATTATCGGCAATGCGTTATTTATTGTTAGCACTTTATGCGCACCAGTCAAAGCAACATTGATAAGATAATCGTTGTAAGTTAGGATCTGTGTTGAACTTTATTTAAATATTCTACAAAGCATCATGTAGTTACCCCATGAAATGTTCGAAAGCTGTAATTGAAACTAAAACTACCTCCGTAAAATATAAGTACAATTAACAATCTTTTAAAACCATCGTTTTTTTATTCGCTATGGGCTATTCGATATGGACTATTGACCTCGATTTCATCGATAAGTGAAAATGAGTCCGTAGATGGTGAAGCGTGTTTGCCCAGAATACTTTTGGCTCTCACATATATGACTGCGGGAACGCAGACATTGACGGTGATAGCTAGCCAAACGGGTTTGTTAAAACTTATGGCCAACCAAAAAGATATATATAAATATATATATAT
>DWQX01001442.1:0-28055 GCA_018245475.1 Pharmacophagus antenor | reverse complement strand
TAATAATCTAGAAACTGATATTTGTAATTCATATCTTACTCTACGAGAACCTCTTTAGAAATAAAGGTCAAATAAAACGATTGCCAACGTTCTCTGACTGAGCTGAATCTAATTGATACCTATTTTTTTAATGCAAAAAGTTCTTCTCTTTCTTTTATTGCGGACCATTCAATATGATCACTTTATTGATCCGTATCAGGTATCCTTTATTTTTTATTACTTTTATATATTTTTATGGCTTTGCCGTTTATACTTTTTTAATTTTTTTAATTTTTAACACACGTCGACTTGTACTACAGTAACTTATTTATTATAGGTAAGGATCATCTCTAAGTGGCCGTCACAATAAAGATTAGATTATAGACAGAAAGATTATTCAATAAAATCTCTATTCCATAACTTTTAATGAAAAATGTTTTTGTCCATCAAACCTTACTTCGCAACTTTGCAAGTGAATCAAGAGAAGTAATTAAGGTAAAAGCTTTAAGCAATTCAAAACTTTTTATGCTCTCTAACTGAGCCAGTTCAATTTAAATAGTGGATATTAATTTTTTTTAAAGTTCCTTTTTCAAATTAATAACAAGAAAAATAAAATTATTTATTTTTAATAAAAAGTAAAATATAGAAATTAATCTTAATTGTATATTTAGTATAATTTATAACAGTTTCTTTAGATTTCTTTTACGTAAGAGGATTTTTCGTTCTTGTTCTTTTACATGACCTTACAAAGTGATTATTCGAATTTCGGTTTAATATTTTTGGGTCGAGAGTGGAACTCTTGAATAAATTGTTAGTAGCTTTGAATACTGAAGTTTTATTTTTTATGTGTCTACGCATTCTTGACCGATTTAAACATAAAGTATGTTTTACGCTGTGGTTTCTTTCATCGACAATGGATATGTTAAGTGTCAATGTGATAATGAGGCTGTGGATAGTAAGGCATGCTAGCTCAGAATACTCTGACTCTCATATCGATGAATGCCGGAATAAAACAACCTGTTTGGCAGGAGGTTGACAATGAGGCCAGTAGCAAGCCACGCGGGTTAAAAAAAACCTGTTACAGTCCTTGCTCTTATTGCAAACCAAATATTATTATAAAAATCTGACGTATTTCTTTTCAATATTATTTTCAAATCACGAAGGCTTCATAAATTACTTTGAAAATACAAGCACATTTGAAGCGTGAAGCGAAGTCAGCTGGCGCCGTGCCTAACACGTTCGAAGTTGTATTGAAGAAAAGTCAAGAAAATTGCGCCACCCGTCCAATCGATGTTCGGTGACAACGACTTCATTTTGTATTCACAAGAAACTGTTACTTAATAAGAATATATGTTCGGTTTTGAAACAAAATACTTCTGGTTAAATATTTTTTTACTCGATATCCTATGCAAAATGAAATGAATAAAAATTCAAATTTCATATTGCATGGAAATGCAATTCTACATTGCAGATCTAATTTCAAAATAATCTTATGTAAATAAAACGAGAACGATATTTAAACACCACTAATACACATTTTTTTTGAAAACTTTTTGTTTTGAATTTGTAAATTTCTTTTCAATTTGGAAGCGCCGTGATGTTTTTTTACTTAATTTATATGAGACAAAGGGTGACCAAAATTCTTTGAATTCTGTGTAAATTCAAAGAATTTTGTCGTTTTGATAGCTTAAAAATGATCGAAGTAAAACTATATAAAAGAAATTTAAGGATTTCTCCTTTTATAGCACAAGCTTTGCTAAAGACAAATCATTTATTAATCCTGGACAATATTAAATGGGAGATTAATGGACTATACTTAATCATTCCCTCCCATTCCTTCATTTATAATAATTTATTATATTTATATCCTCACAAACAATTTCTCTAATTGTAACGATAAAGGTATGATGAATTTCAGCTATTGTACTTTTTTTTATCACACACAACTATACGGTGAGGTCATTTGTCAACAGCAATTGATCGTGTTTTGACAATGGTGATTTCATATTATCCCTCGAGCTCTATTTGCTCGCCTAGACTTAAAAAAATAAGTTGCTTAAAAATAATGAAATACATAAATAGTAATTCTAAAATAAAAAAAAATGCATAAACGAATGTTTCTTTACTCTTTTTTTTTGTATAATTTTATTACATCGTGTTATATTGTATTCTCTGTATAAGCTTATTTAATTTACTTCATAGGTTTGAATACCGAAGCGTGTGAATGCAGTAAATTTTTATGTTTTACTATTTTGTCTATAAAATGTGTTTTCTGTCAATACATTCTGGCACTAGTGAGTATGTTATCTGGAGTTTTGCCAAGCGTTTCGAGGTTACAAAATTGCTATCTCGATTTATTTTCACAATAATTGCCACTTAAAATAGCACACTACCATATGATCCACACTTTTTTAGCTACAGAAATGCAAAACCAAGATGACTACAACCGCAAACCTTTTTCCAGCAAGGTGGAGCTACTTCTCATATTACAAATGACTCATTAGCTTCACAATTTATTCCCTGGAAGAGTGATAAGCCGCCGAGGAGACATCAACTGACCAGCAAGGAGACATCAACTGACCACCGAGGAGCCCTGATTTAACGCTTGCTATTTTTTTTCTATGAGGCTACCTAAAAAGTAAAGTTTAACAATCCATTGCCATCCAGCCTGAATATTTTTAAGCAAAGAATCACTGAAGTAATCAACTTTATTCCAAGAGCGATGCTCCAGCGAGTGATTGAAAATTTTAGCTCCAGGTTAAATGAGTGTGAAGAAGTGAAGGGTGCGCATTTGCAAACGGTTGTAAAAACTGAAAATGAAAAACATTCTGAGACACCTCTTTACATATAATTATTATATTTTTTTTGATTAAGGTAAAGATATTAATTTTTGCTTATTAAAGATTACAAATTTTGCAAATTCTTAAAGCATTTGCAGTAAATAGAAACACAAAGAAAAGTAATAATATTTTATAAATCAAAGATATTGTTAAATTAAAAATGAAGTGGACACTCTCCTTAAGTAAGAGATTAAAATTTAAAGGCAACGCAAGCAGTGGCGAACTCTAGGCTATTGTTCTGAAAAGTTACAAAAGAAGATTAATTAGCATTACCAGCAATTTTATTAAGTAATGGCCTTTATATTTCATTCTATCTTTTACCACATTTAACTTTGTGTTATTTAATGGACCTAAGTATTATACAAATAATTAGTAGACAATTGCTGCTATTTAGTTTTACCTTACTTTATTTTAAAAAATATAATGAGATTTATTTGAGGTAATATCACCACTGGGCACTGACGTTATAAGTAATTAAATTAATATCAATTAACAGAATTTATCAAATGTATACTTTAACGAAATAATCGTTATATAATTAATTTCATGTATTGAGTATATAAACAGTATATTATATACATTAAGCGTTAAATTATAACTTAAATACAACTATTCAGTAAAATCTGCTTAACATTTAGTAAACCCACTATCTTGTAAAAATCTTTTAAAAACTAAATAGAAACATGTAATTAACCAACATCAATTCGAGTAATTCTCTCTTTGTTATCTATTATAAAATCTTAAGTAACGTAAGCTTCTAACATATGAAGGTATGAGAGTAATTGCTCAAATAAATTACATGGTTGTGGGAGACACCAAAGCTTTTCCTTAATAGATGTTAAATACAAAGGTATGTTTTATCTGTACTTAGAAATGGTTTGTGTACATTGGGAACACAGTGGAATATATTAATAAATATTATTTGCTGCACAAAATAATTTCCATATTATATTAAATAATATAATAAATTATTCAATTTCTATTTAATTTTTTTTATAGGTTATGGTCCAACACGACCCCGAATTAGTGATAATTAAGTGTTTGCCCAGAATACTCCTGGTTAACACATCTATGACTGCCGGAAGACGACAACGGTATTATGGCGGCAGATTTTCATTGAGGATGGTAGCTAACCAGACTTGTTTGAAAAACCCTACCACCATCAAGACCACTATTCCTGTGGCCCGAGAATTAAACCGGGGACCTCCGCGTTACATAGCAAGCAGCTGCACCACTTCCTCACGGAAACAAAGTTTATATTAAAATTATATGAATATTTTCTTATTAGTAAGAATTTCCGTAATCATTTTTAATTCTCAATCTATATTTTTAAGGTCCATTAGCAACTATGTCTTTACTGAAATAATTGAAAAGAAAATCAGTGAGGTTTGCTTTAGTTGTTATTGCAGTCACATAACTATACAATATGAATTATTTATCAACACCTAACATCTACTTAGGTATGATTAAAACAGTTTTATGTAGAAAAAAACTTACAACATATCGAACATAAGTGTCATGTTAATATAAAAAGTCTGTGTGATGTATTTGTTTCATTTGAAATACATTACAATTTTTTGTATTTTTCATGAAACAATACTAAGAACAATCCTTTAATGTTTTTTTAACAAAATAAATGTTCTGAGAAGCATTGATATGTGGCAAGCAAAGTATTAAATAGTCGAATAATAATATTTATGATTTATGGTAATTTTTTACGCATTTCTCCTCAAGATGATGTATCTATGATATGTTGACATTGTTTGAAATCATTGCATCACGACGTCAAGTCGGGTTTTTTGACATGACGATACCGCCATCGAAAGACAGGATTAGACATAGTGAATGTCCAAATAACAAACTAAGACAATAAACACAAGTAAAAGACTATTATTTAACATTTTCGAACATTGTAACTGATATTTTTATTATAACAAGATAACTTTAATTTCGGTGATATCTTAAAGTATATTTACGATTGATTGTACCTATAAGAAAAACATTTTGTGAAGTGAATTTTGATTACACTCGTACATTATACGAGTGATAACATAAAACTGAATAAAGGTGCGGTAGTAAATATTGTTGGTTTTCTTTATGTCATCAGGAACAAGTAAAAACACTCTAAGGGACTCTCACTATAAATATATGCATAAATAGCTCTTAACTGGAATATAGTTTCAAAATAAAATCGAAACCTTGTAAAATAAAACTGTCACAAAAAAATAATTGTATAATACATGGCTCCTTTTCCAATTAACCTAATAATTAAGGCTTTGAGGTCCTAAGTCCTTAAGAGTCCTCATGAAATACGAAGGTATACAGACTGTAAATAGTAAAAGCTAAATAGCGATTAGATTATTTTACAGACAAAATGGACTAACACATCATCAATTTCATATAATATTAATAGCCACGGTAGATTCAAATTGTGGATGATAGAAGGCGAGTTCTAAAAACTATACTAACTTCACTACTCATGTGGCTCACAAATGGTACAAGGGACCTCCTTGTAACAAGGCATATAAACCACTATATTACAAAGGTAGTTGGTTAGGCATAATCGAGATAGCTGTTCCTGCTCAACAACTAAGTAAAGGTCAACATTCAATTTTATGTACAATATATACCCAACGTTTAACTAACTTTTATCTATGTATTATAAGGAAGATTACGTACATAGGTAAGATTTATGTTTTTATTCATTTCATTAATACCTGAAGAAATGGATATGAATAACACGCTTTTCTACTGCACACGTTAACCCGACATGCTGATTTTTATAATATTATAGAAAATAAAACGATTTTATTAATTCACATACGTTATTATGGAGAATTTTCTCCCTGTGCCTATTAAATTCTAATTTTCCTTGGAAAAAGTTAGCTATAAATAAATTGCTCTATTTTTCTTTACAATATAATGGCTTCGTTATCTGCTTCAGGCCGATGGCTAATTACTCGGGTCGTTGAGTTCATAAGCTTGTTCCACATTTTACGCTCCCCTACATATTATGCTATTTTAAAATAATTATCATACATATTATTAATACAAACTGAAATACTCGTGTTCCGCAAATTTTGAGTAAATTTTGATTTTTATGTTTTGTATTAATGTTTTTAATGTAGTAGTACATAGAGAATAGCGGTTGCATTTTCAATGTTTGGCTTTCTTAAATACAAATAATTAAAAAATTAATTTTAATTCTGTTTATGATCGCCTACTTTAAAACATCATCATTTAGTTATAGTTTAAATTTAGGGAATCAATACATAACTGACGAGAAAGCCAGGGTCTTTTGTTTTTAATCTTTATTTAAAAATAAAAATATCATTTTAACAAATATTAACTATTTTTATGATCTTAATTTCACACCATGTGGAACCATCACATATATGGTTTTATTTTATTTCGAATGGCGAAAATACCAACGCTGCATTGTATATTATTTGCATTTAGGTTCAAAAATTCCCGAAATTAGACAAAAACGAAGTAGCTTTCCTAATACATGCCACAAAAGATACAGTTCAGAATTTCTTTTGTTTCTTTAATTTTTTAAAAATCACATTATCACTTTAGATCAGATAATAATTAAGAACTAAACTTAAAATAGTTAAGAAAATACATAATAATCTATTATGGAATAGTTCAAACTTGAAGATGTTGATGAAAAAAAAATTAAACTATCTCTGTTGCTGTGTATTGTCATATGTGTAGTTTTGGAAAGGGTATTTAAGCTGTGCAACCCGATTGTAAAGTTCATTGTCTGTTTGATCACCGACCTCTCAAACAATAATGGTTTCGGTTTTGTGCGTGCTCGCTATTTATGATTAATGGCCCCGGACTGAGCACATCGTTAACCTAATACAAATCGCGTGTCTCCGGCTCTGTATATCCACCCCATAAATTTCCTACGATGCTTCTGCAAATAAATTACACGGGTTATATCAGGAAAAAGCGTTGATGTTTGCCTGGAGGTGTACGATAAATTTTTGTACGTAACTCAATTGGAATAGATTGAGGTTGTCAATCTATATTATTCATTACAATGTCTGTCAATACTTTAGTATTATGCAATGCAACATTAAACGTAAGCTCATTTGTTTTATATGGGAGTTATATTAAACAGTTTAAATATGTTACTTCTCATTGCAGGCACGTGTACGATCTCACTTTTATATCACTTGTTTCTCGTTATATTCGGTGGTTTCAATCCTAATTGGCTATTATGACTTCACCAAACTTAGTGCGCAATTTATTTCTAACCCACTTAAATAAAATCTTATTTGCTAAAATTACATGTTAACCTACAATGAGAATTTGTAAGCGTATCCCTTAATATCACGTGAAATTGATGCCAAGTGTTAGCCCATAATAGACAAAATGGAAAAAAAAGATTATTAGTGAATATAAAGCATATTTTTTTCCATCCGTATACAATGATAAAAATAAATGTACGCTTATAATTGAGTAAAAAACTCTTACCGGAATCAAATTATGACGAGCGAAATTATACTCTCCCTTTTTAATTATCTCGATCCTCCCGTCCTTCGGTCTATAACAAACAGCTTTCAAATCCTAATGAAATTTGAACCAGATGAATTTTGTTGACTGGGGGAACAAAACAAAGCGGAAACTACTTAATGAGGATTACAATAACACGACATAGAATATATTATTGTACCGAGGAGAACGCGAAATCAAATTGCCTGACATTTATTTAAATTTACAAACAAATGTAAGTTGTTGCTTTACTACTAAACTCGCTACGGCTTTAGTTGTTTAAGCGCACAAACCTAAAAAAAAAACTTTTACTCTTCTCGTTAAATTGAATGAAATTAAATTATTTGTATAAAATATCTATTTACGAATATTAAAAAAGTTCAGGGGATATCCAATATTTTTCCTTTGTATGCATTACTTTTTTATTTTGATCACATTTTATAATATTTGAAAATTTCGAAACAATTTGTTTTCGCTTTTTTATTTAAAGTTTGAGGCATCATAAATATACTGTTAACGTAATCGTTCTACTTATAAAACCACTCTAACTCTCATTGATTTTCCGGAAAGAGTCCATCATCCAAACCCAAGATTTGTGGTATGAAATTTTATGATTGAAATGGATAATTTTTGTGTTTAGTTCTATTTGCTATGTAAAAAAACTATTAATTCTATATTTGCGACCTGCTATACGACGACAAACCCTGTCACATTTTGAAGAGAATAGGCTTTGGACAAAACATGGGTAACTATTACTATAATTCATTTCCTTTAATAACGTGTATTTCATTAATTAAAGTTTTATTGCACTTTAAGAATTAAGATAGTTCGTAAGAGACATAAACAAAACAAAAAATATTATATTTGTCACGACGTTAATTCGATAATCATTGGCGCAGTGCCAACAAACTGACACTGATAGATGATATACATCTTTAATATTTTATTAACAATATATTAAAGATATAACATAGTATAAGCATAAACATTATTTTATTGGGTTTATTACTTAAAGTTGCTGTTAAGGAAAATTAATTATTAAAATGCAATAAATATTACAAATCTGTTATGATTAGAGATAATTTAATAGACTGATTTTTTTTTTGTTCTTATATAAGTGTTCGTTCTTTATTATGTGACTTGAGTAACGTATAAGCTAATAGATATTCGAAATTTACTTTAAAAAATGATCTAGCCTTGTAACATGTAATTATTATTATAGAAAAACGGTAGTCAAAAAATATAACTAGTTATGCTTCTACAGTAAGAGTAAAATTACAATTATGACAGTCGAGTGGGAGTTATATCGTAATTACTATAATGTACCGATATATAGACGTCTCTTCACATGATATTTATTTGTGCAATTACTCTCCTTGAGTTCTATTCCCACGTGCCCCAAGAATTTATTGAGTCAATTATTTTCAAAACCTTTATGGAGACGGTGAGATGAATTACAAGTTAGAGTAACGGTTCTTGTTTTTTTTATATTCACATTATAAATTTCCTCATAAATATCGTATAAAATATAACTGCGAATTGATAGAAGTGTAGGGAAAGAAGTAAAATTTGTTTTTTTCTTTTGTTTTCTACTAAATTAATTGAAGGATAGATAGTAAATAGAAGCAAAATATAAATAACTACGCTAACATGTGGACAAAAATTGTAATTCTGCTTACAGAAAACTTTACAGTTTACTTTACTTTTCTTTTTTTTTTAATTAAAAAGTATTATCGCAAATTTAAATCTAACACTAAGTGCTTTTGCATGTTAAAGTTACAACTAAGTTGCTCTTTGATATTAGCACTCGCTTGTCGTCTTAAGATAAAAAGTAGTGACGCTCCCTCTTTTTTGCTTCTTCACTTGACTTCACCTCACGACTGTTAACTTCAATAATGGATTGTTTAAAATGTTTTTTATATTTTAGTAATGCTCAGTAATATTTTTTAATTTTTTTTTTATTATTTTAAACTTACTGTTTTTCAGAAACAATATACACATTTCGGTACTACTTAAATACACCAGGGGAAAAAAAATTAAAATTGTGACTTCTTTAAAAAATAAAATTATCAATTAAAAAGCAAGGTATATAATTGCAATGCTGTGAATATTTAAATATTTTAGAGATATGCTTTATTATAATAAATAACATTACCGATGAAAGAGACAAGTGCTCTTCTAAATTATCTCAATTAAGAGAGATTCCTTTTGCCCTATATTACAAAGACGTCAACATACGTATTTATTCATTAAAATGATTGTACGTGTATCCCGTCCGGAATTAATAAGGAATGTTTTATATTTTAATAACGTACGTCAGTAAATTTATATTTGGTATTATAAAATCTTCTATTTTATAGTAATCCAGACATTTTTCCTAATTAAATGATTTTTTAGATTAAATTTATTTATTTTTAGTAACGTAGATAAAGTTACAATATTTATGTTTATCAAAAATATCGTTACTTTTAATACAACTTAGAAAATATAATCAAGGCGTTATTTTTTCAGTTTAAGCATCAAACCTATTATTTACAAAAGGGAAATTTCATACATTTGAAATGGAGTAAATAATAATAATTATTATTATTGTTATCATTCTATAATGACATATATTTATGTACAAAATTTATCACTTCCAGCTGTACAATTTAAGAAAAATGTAATTTATTTCTCAAAGACATTTTCGAATGCAAATTAGAGTAATATATTCCGGAAAATCCTAATTTAAGCTCGAGACTTTCCGCATCAGTTACGGTAATACGTAACTTGAGTTATGAAATTATTTACATGGATTACATTGGATGATAATAGAAGATTATTTTCTCCGCTCTTTTATAATGTGTTTAAATAACATTCTATTATTTGTTAAAAATATTTATTATGTGATTAGCTGAACCTGGTTAGAAGTAATATTACCAATTAATATTTATCTATGTTGTTATTATTATTAGTGTCAAAAGAGACCTATAGCATTATACGCAAATTCAGACACTTAACAGATAAATCTGACTACTGAATCAAAAATTTTTCGAGTGCCTATTTTAATTATAGTCAAATATATTATTATTTCTTACATCTTTAACGGTCCTTCTTAAAATACCTCTAGTTGTTCCATTAATTAGTCGGTAGAGCTTAAATCTTACTTTCATATTCCTTATTTAGGTTTTCAGATGAATTTAGCAAGTACCTGCTATTTTGAAACTAAGCTTTTATCGTATTTTATTTATTTTACTGCAAAATTTCACTTATTCTAACTTTTACTAATGAGGTGCTAATAACAAAATAATTCTTATTAAACTTATTAAACGTTGTAATTATGCAATGTATGGCATGAGCATAACGTCATTTTCTGCATAGTTTTCTGTTAAAATCATTAATGTGATGTGTGATGTGAACATTATCCAGTAAAATATCTATGAAGAAATCTTGAGATAATTCTTCTATTGTTTAAACTAATGTTAAACAACAGGGAATACTACGTCTGCTTTCATTTTAAAGCTATTTTGAACTAAAATCATATCATAACATAAACTAAGCTCACTAGTAACTTTCCTCACTAAGTTAAATACTCGCCAGACAAAGATTTGAGATATACATAAAGTTTATCATATAAAGTTATAATTACATCTTGCTTCCATCATACACTTCATCGTAACCAGAGTATATTGCTACTACAAATCCTCTAATGTATTAAATATAAAGTGAAATGTAAATAAATTCACATTTATTCATTTCACAATTTATTTTTAAACACTTTATTTCAAGATTATTACTATCATTTTAATACCATTAAAATTTAAAATTTTAAGAGCATGCAATTTGTAATTATTGTAAAACCGTAAATTAAAATTTATGACACATGAGTATTTAGTTCATTGAATATTAGTGTAAAAAATATGAAAGTTATGGAAAAAAATATTTTTTGTATTTAAACATTATATAATAAAAAATATAGTGTGATCCTCGTGTTTCATTCCTTTTTTTGAATAAACACGTAATTTTACTTGTTTTTCCATTTTAAATTTGTTTTAAATGCGTTAGAGATATTTACTAAGCTGCGGAAAATAAATAATTATAGTTCTAATGAGGTATCAGTTACTACAATTGAAAGTCACAGTTGAAAGTAACCTATGTGTGTTTCCATAATTTCGACGGCATATTGAGAAATACTATAGAATATTAGCCACTAAGATAAAGATATAACACCTTCATTGTCGCCATGAACAAAGGAGTATCTAATGTTACGTTTAACCATGAAAAAAACAAAACGGAGAACTCCTCCTGTCCCGTTGGAACACTGTAAAAAAAAATAATTTTCTTATTTAAGTTTAGAAAATATTTTTATATGTTTTTATCAGTTTCCTAGTATTCTCAAGTGCTTGCAAATCATATACATAATTATTTTCTAACTTAAGAAAACTTTTGAACGTTAAAATCAAATATAACACATGATGTGAAAATCGCAAGTATTGATTATGTCTGATTTTATTATTAGGTAAGTAAATGCTAATATTTTCTAGTTTTTTTACCGTACCGGTCAAAAGTTTTTTTTTTAGAGGAAGGGTATGAAAACGAGCAAGCAATATTAAGCAATTTTAGAAAAGTGATGCCTTGTAATTATTCGCCTTCAAATAAAATGATGCAATTTACATTGCGGGCTCAGCTAAGTACTTGTCGAAGCCAAACCGCAGCCTGACATATTCGATAACGTCCCTACTGTCAATTCTATATTTAGAGAACGATTATTTCCAGAGCGGTTTGTACGATCGAAACAGATTGACAGCCGCTGTAATTAACAATCTGCAACCGTTATCGGGTAATATACTTCCGTATTTCTGTTTGAATTATGTTTAATAAACGAAATGTCGAAAGAACGTATGTTTATGTTGTGTTAAACATTATATGTATGGAATTTTTACGTTATTAAAACTAAAATTAAAATCACTATTAAAAATAGATTAGATTTTAATTAATTTTTAGGAGCTTCGTATAATATTCACAAATTAAATTTCTCATTTATGACTATTAAAAAATTTATCTCATTACATTAATTTAATCATAACCAAATCACATTAACTTTTATAGTTTTATCAAGCTTGGCTAAAATGTATGCAATATTAATTAGGTTATAAATTTTATGGTCAGTTGTCATTGACCTATCGCTTCATAAAAGGAAAGTAAAAAGAGAAATCCTCACATTTAACCTAAACTGTAACGTTTACCTTTGGCCCAAAAATTTTGCTCCGACCGATATATTAGAACTAGGTCATGGAACTATCTATTCCGTCACAGTTTTCAAGCAAACCATTAGGCCGTTATTCCAGCTTGACAATGCCGCCGCCAAGATTTATTGTGCCTAAAATGGAACACTGTACATGACGTGGGCAACACCGTAAATACGAGAAATGTAACAATTGATATTTTAGTACGAGAGTTTGATTATAAATTTCCATTAAATCTACAAAAAATAATCTTAATAAATGCAAATTAATATAACCTCTATTATTTTGTACTAGTCAACTAACACTTTATGAAATAACCAAAATAGATATAAAGAGACATGTGCTAACTTTGTAACTCTCTCTTAATTTGTGTTAATAATGCTTAATTATGACAATGAGTATAGCGTTAATTCTTAGTTTAGATCCTAGTTAACAAGTATATTTTTTATTAACTAAAAGAATCTGTAGGATTTCTGTCGATGATGATAGATAAATGGTTTAGAAATTTATGAATACTCGTCTTTCAATTGGTGTTTTAACTTAAATGTGTGAATAGTTGATATGATTGTTTTGATAGCTCGCGGATCACCGAATTCGCGAGCCAGTTTCGATGAAGCTGTAATAGTCGTCAATAAGACTAACAGCGCAAACTTCACCGAATCCAGCAGCAGCAGCAGCAGTAATGATTGTTTACCTATAAAGCGAATTGATTTCATTGCACTGAACATTAATAGTAAATTGTTTTTATTGGGAATTGCGTAAAATATATTCTACTTTTAAGTCGACTGTATATTACGCCGTAAGTTCCTAATGTATAATTATTATCCATAACTAACTAACTTATGAATTAGGAACTTATGAGTAGGCATTAAAAAGCAGCAATAGCCGCAGCAGTTGTAATAGCAAAATAAATAAATTATACTTAATTATAGTTGTGTTTTAAGTATTGTATAAAACTAATACATTATCCGTTAACCAATCTATTAAGTATGAAACAGTCTCACCACGTGTCGGCTTTAAACCCACTATCAGAGTTTGCACGAACGTGACTTAATCTTGGAATTTTAATGTGTTACATTCGAAGTTACTTTAAGAACTTTGCCTATAGAATTTCAGTTGTCTTCAGTACTGACGAAGAGTTTCCTCGCGATATAAAAAGTTTAGTGAAAACTTCAGACACCATGTTAGTAACAGACGTAAAATGTTCAATGCAAGAAATGCAGCCTTCCAGATGAATTATTTCTTCTTAAAGCTAATTTAAAATGTAATTTAATGGTACAAATGTTTGTTTATTTCTTAATTTATTTTGAAGATCTCTCGAGCCATATTAAAAGCAAATTAATAATTAAATAAATAATGGAGGAACATTTTATATTTAATTTGTGCACACAAAATGGGGTACAAAATTTCTCTGGGGATTCTACATAAGGTTTATGTATTAAGTTTCCTAGCAGCGAGAACATGCTGACTTGTTAAATACACGCGTCTTTATTTGCCTTTTACGAGTAGGTTCCGGTAAACACGATTCGTGTCTGCACTTATTTACATGATTAAGAAAAACAGAAGTTTTCTTCTATTATCTTGGTTACATAAAGTTATCTGTTATTTAAAATTAGCTTGTTATGTACTTACTACTAAGATTTATTTTATAAATGTACTGTAGAAGAGATAATAATAAATCATTATATTGTTTACTAATTTGTGTCAAAATGCATTTATGAGTTGAATAAACTTAAACACATATTGTAGTTTACCAATATCATGACATAATTTTATAAAAGACTTATAATTATACATATAATGTGATTCCATAGTGACGGTAAAAATAAAATTAAATAATGAACATAACATCCATGAAGAAAATTAAATCAAGACAAACATCGAAGAGCAATATACCATTTCCTTGACTAATTTAGGAGTCTTAAAAAAACTCTGTGAGTGCTCTTACACATTTTTTCGTAAATCAAAATCTTACTTTCGTTAGGAGATCGGATTTTTTTATACTTATATGTACGGAATTAGATTTGCGTTTATAATTAGCGCATTTGCACGTGATATGACTTCATATGCATATATTGTTTCTTTTGCGATAATTTATCTTATATTTTAATATAATTAATTTGGATAATTGTTAAAGAAATTGTTACTTTTTAAAAGCGGAAGATATTTTTGAAAAATGTTACTAAAAGCATTCGTTATATAATTTACTCATCCAAAATCAATCTCATATATAACTCTTTAACATGTATTGAATTGGCGTCAAGTTGTGACATCAACTTACTTTGACCTTACATGTTCCTATAATAAATAATGAATTATTCATTATCGTTTGATTATTTTAGTATTTATCTTTAACTTATAGTATAATGACGATTCATTATGCCAAAAATTATGTAAGCAATAATTATTGTAAAAATAATATTTCAATGCGCAATTTTACTCACAGCAAATCCAGTTCTAAGCTTAGTAGTACATATTGTTAGAGTAATTGTGAGACAAAAAAAATTGTGCAAATAAACTAGACAAGATAATTGGTAAATACGTTCTTATATCTTTGTTCACTCGTTTTGAAAGTCCAAAGTTCCTTTGTGTACAGGTTCCATTTACAAAAACGAATGCAGCACTTTAATGTTTTTTGCGCTACAAAAGAACCCTTGGAGTTCATCGTGTTTAACTTGCAAAATGTCAGTCATATTCTCTTTGTAAGTTAAACTTTTGCACTTGTTTTGAAAGTCAAAAAAAAAATAAGAGAAAGTTTCGTTTTCAGTTGACTAGGATTCGCGCTATTGTGAAATCAGTATTTTCATTTTAATTAAGAATATTTCTTAAATCTGCGATTATCTCTAATGCTCGATTAAAGCGAATTTTATATGTTAAATCTTCAATCACATTATTAAAACTAATAATTAAATAATTTGACTACCGCTTACCTAACTCGGAATTCCTGAGTCCGATATCGGGACAACATGAGGTTTTTTGAACTCGCCTGATTAACTCCAGCCTCAATGATAGATTATCGCCATAACAGCTTTCCAGTAGTCATAAATGTGAACATGCTTCACAGTCTATGACATCATACAAATAGAACTAAATACCAAACTGGTTTTTCAGATATGTACGTTAGTAATGATTTTGTTAAAATCTCATACTAACTTATAAATTATTCAAATGGTAATAGCAGCAAATACTTAACAAACCAAGTTTGTAATGCCATTCTTTCTAATTTATTTCTCCCGTTCAATGTACGCCTTACGAAATAGTTTTATAAAAAATCATTTAAGATATTTAGCTAATGATTCTTCATCATAATTGTCGTATGTTTTGATTAATGCACAATACATAATTCATAATACAATACAATAAATACAATAATCTATTACAATTTAAAAAAAAAACCGTGCCTTAATGTAAATGTTACATGTCATATTTTAAGCGAATATTTGTTAAGTGAAATTTTTATAATCAGTATTGTAAGGTAATAATTACTATGTTCATAACATATAACGCTGGAGGGCATAGCTTGGATCTGTAACGACCCTCGTCAATATAATCCCGCTTTCGATGAAATAATATTCTTATGATATTTTATTAAGCCTGATGTGTTCGAAATTGCTGTTTTTGTATATATTATTTATACGTTAAAAGTGTTAGGCACTTTTTTATTAAACCATTTACGATGTTTTCCGAATCTGTTTAATTTTTATAGACAATGTTAGTGTAAATATTTAAAAGAGGTGTTCTAGCAAAACAAATGTTCATTAATACACAAAAAACTTAATGTTATTATTAAGTTTTTTGGGTATTAATGAATGATTATTAAAATTATTAATGATGAAAAAAAAAATAAAATTATACTTCATTAATAACTATTACGATAGGGGGAAAAGGTGATTCATCAAAATAATATATTTTCGCTTTTTGTATAAATTTATTTTCAAAACGGAATACAGACTTAAGAATTTAAGAATACTTTCTTGTTATGTGTGTACAGATGAAGTGAGCGAAAGCAAATTTATGCGGCGGATGCGACCCTCGTCAAAATCATGTCGTCTACGTTAATCTCATATTCAAAATGTTTTGCATAATCTGAGACATGTGATTTAAGCGATGGCGTGTATAAAGGACAAATCCAAAAATGTAATCAGTAAAAGTTATAATATGACTTCCTAAACATATTGATCTTCTTGGTAAAGACTATTATGAAATATAAATTTTGTTTCATATTATTTGCTTGAGCAGACAAAATTATTGATTTTTATAGGGGTGTCGCTGTTACTTTTACTTGATTTATAGAAACTATTTGCATACAATTGCTTATTATAATTTTTACGTTCATGCAAAATTAATTATGTTAAGAAATATTGTAAGGAATGTTATTACTCCTATTATTGGTATTTTTTGGTATATTATTTTTATACATGGGCTACTATAAAAATGTCTTTAATATTTTCTTTCTTCAGTATTTAATTATTTCTTCATTTAAATGTAGTAAGAGTATCATTTAAAATGTGCAACGGTGCTATTTTTTAAACTTATGACATAAATTTACATGTATATGAAGTATGTTTCATTTAGCAAACATAAACTACAATGGCGTAGTTATTTCTGCAAAATACATCGCTATAGTTTCTCGTTTGTTATTGATGAATACAATTGATAAGCTCTTCTCAGTGATACCCTTGCCCCTACAGAACAAACTTTTGAATTAATTTTCATTCTAAACACCTATACAAATACAATTCGTATGTTAATTTGACAATTGATAGGAAATTATTTTTTAGCTAGCTACAGATGTATTTCAACCGCACTTCATTGTTTCGATACAATATTAATGGTTTATGAAAAACATTTTCATATTTACTCATATATACAGATTTTTAAATTTTGTTTAATGTGTATAAAAGACATTCATACGTATAAAAGAGTAACACTGATAACGATTATTTTTTACTGTATTATTATCATATTGACAAAGTGAAGTTAAAATACATCTGCAGTCAATTAATAAAATAATTAACACCAGTAATCTTGTAGCAAAAAAAAAATCTTTTCATAGTTTAAATAGGGATCTTTTTTAAAATATTTGTAAAATAGTTCGTGCACAAGACAAGTATTCACAGTCGTGAAGTGTAAGAGGCTTTACGGGCTTCTGGCTTGTACTTTCGATGTTTAAGCTTTTTATTTTGTGGTCACTTGCCGTGTATACGAGGAAATGAATAAACCTTTTTATTTAACGTGCTACTATTTAAAAAAAATGTTTACGTCACATTTGCAATATATTATATAAAACATAAGAGTGAGTCCAATGTTACTCTTTATGATTTTAGTAGTGGTCGGAATGCAATATCTATTGAGTTTCATTATTTCAATTGACAAGTGATATTAAGTGAAAATGAGGCTGTAGAAGGTAAAACGTTTCCGCCCAGA
The DNA here is from genome assembly GCA_018245475.1 of Pharmacophagus antenor. Classification (NCBI taxonomy): domain Eukaryota; kingdom Metazoa; phylum Arthropoda; class Insecta; order Lepidoptera; family Papilionidae; genus Pharmacophagus; species Pharmacophagus antenor. Next base: position 10,081 of record DWQX01001442.1, on the reverse strand, counting down.
ATATTCTGGCTCACAGGTATAAATACGGAACATAGCGATGCTGATGAAATGGGGCAAATTGACATTGAAGGTGGTAGCTAGTCGAGACTCCATAACTCGTGTAGTCCTGGAAGCCTCTTTACTACAGAATAATACGAGGTAAACCAAAAAGGTTTTGACATATTTTTTCCGTAATAAAATTGAAAGATTATTTAATATTAACAGTATTATTTTACTTAAAAATAAAGTAAAAAAAAATATTATCATAGTTTAAATAGCGATCTTTTTTAAAATATTTGTAAAGTAGGTCATGCACAAGTTATAATGACAAATGATAACGGAAATATTATTCTTGAAAAACAAAGGCGTATTACTTTCACCGAGGTCACCGTTGTTTGCTACAGATTTTATGAACCGTACCTATGCGATATCAAATATTTACATGGCAGATTCCGCACGCATTCGCCCGTAAAGCCTCATGTCAATAAAGATATGGCAGCTGGTACCGGTTTAGAAGTATTTCGTTAAGAAATTAAAATATGAAAGATTTTTTTGTTTTACAATAAAAATATCCTTAATATAATCGATCGATGTATTCACTAGAGACTTCTCATTAATAGAACGAACTGTATTTTTTTAACTGCACTTATAGACTATGAAATACGTTGATATTTTTTAAGATCGTGACAAACCTTAAAATAAAAAACTATTTATAGTAAAAACTAATTTGTTACTTTTGGATCATAAAACCTCTAAAATATAAATCCATTTTTCTATGTAAAAAGGTCTGTTTTTACTATCCGTATAATACGGTATATCAGACACTGACATTATGAAGGTGAATTGTATTGACGTTTTGATAATTTCCTTTTTCAAAAACAATCTCTGTGGACGCGGGTGTGGATGAAAACTCTCACGTTTCAGTCAGCCGTGTTGTCTCTGTCAACATTGGACGCTGGACGTCGACAGTATTGACGTAATTGATTTTAAATGGATTTACTCTTAGGCCAACAGAAAGCCGGCGGGACATATGATAATTCGTAGCCTTATAACATTAGTAATTTTAAATATACGAGTATAATACCATTGTTTTAAAACATAAAAATGATTACACCTGTGTCCCAAATTGTACGGTATTCGAATTAATCGATTTCGCTTTTACACGGTCTTTACATCACAATAAAATATTTTATTTTACCTTATTCTATTAGATAGTCTAGAGATTCTATGGTAACAGATATACGAGTACTTTGCGAATCGAGGGACAGTTGTAATTCCATTTTTTCAAATGTAATACAAATAGCGAATAAATTTTTTTGTGTTGCGAAAAATTTAGTTTTTATTTATTTCATTTTAAAAGGTAATAGATTTTGCACACTTGGAAATGAATTTTTTGAGCAATTTCTAAAGTACAATTTATAGAAGATTGAACTATTTCATTTAAAACACGAAACCCTTTAACCGCGTCGACGTATTTCCGAGTTGTTAATTACTGCGGCTGTCGGTGTGTTACGATTGTACCAAAAGCTCTTGAATTATTCATTTCTGATTGTAGAATTGGCAGTTGTGACGTTATCATTAATGCGACGCTGCGGTTTGACGATGGGAGATTAGCTCAAATTACACAAAGCCCGGAAATTCCATTATCCAATATAAGCGGAAGTTGTCATTATAGAAATCTGTTACAAGTATCCAGTGGTCCAAGAATGTTCCTTAAACTGACGAAAATATCTTTCATGTATTTCTTTTTTATTATAATGTTTTTAGTAAATTATAAGTAAAAAAAAATTACTTTAAAAATATTATAAGTAAATAAATAAGGAGAAAGTATCCCATGATTAGTAACCTTCTCTGATTAAACTGTCACGACATAAAATATCCTATACTATACAAATCTTTAATTTATTTTGGATTTTATAAAATACTAGTCATTAATGTAGCTTTCATGTAATAATAATGTTTATACAAATACAAATGAAAGTCCAAATATTGAGTTGAATTGTTTTAATAAGAAATGTTTTTAAATAACCTAATATAATAATGATATATTCAATAGTCTATGCAAACGTTCCATATTGTAACAATTCAAAATAATATTTTACAGGGTGACGATGTCTAGATCACTTTACAAATATTTAATATTAAACTGTTTGGTATATAAGTTATAAATAATTTACAAACTATATCAGAGTAAAAATGAGAAAAAAGAAACTGAAGAGATATGAGATAGGGTATTTCATAATTGAACAAACCCTAAAACGATATTTTCTTTGTTTTAATATTAATACGATCCATAGTCGTGTAATTTTACACACATTCGTTGATTAATATATTTTGGTTACTTGTAAATAATTTGCATGTCATTTACATTTATTTTCAGGTTTTGTGTAATATTTAAATGCATGTAGCATTTTGAAAGCTGACATCTCTCAATCATCAACATTAATTTTATTCAAGGCGTATCGTGTCATCATCGTATTTATTGAAATGTGAATTGATATCTCAATTCTTACTAATCAACCTAAACATTATATGAATAGTCACATTAGTGAATATAAATTAAATTCTTACATTAAATTTTCATTAGAGACCTAAATGACGATAAAATTTAAGTTAAAATTTACCACAAACCTTTAAAACATAATTTTAATAAGTCACCAAATTAGGTTTACGTGATTATTTTGATCTAGCAACATTTATTTAAAAATTGGCTATAATTATATGCGACCATATATAGTTAAAGGGAGCTTTGGTTTAATGTTTTTTCTTTAAAATAAAATATATGGATTCTTTAATGTATCAAATTACTATAGCCTTGAAAAAGAAAGACATGTGAAATTATCCATCAACTTAAAGTTATTTTAATTTCTACAAAACAAAAATCTAGAGTCATTAGAGCCAGATGTTTTATTATATATATATATTATCTGTTAAAATAAGAGACCATGTTTACATATAGAAGTTTTGAATGTGAAGTACTAATAAGTAGTGTTATATACTTTAGTCAATATACATATTAAAGTACATACTATAGTACAGACATATTAAAGTAAATACTAAGCGAAACTCAATCGATATATTAAATATCAAATATATAAGGTGCAGAAATAGAATCACTTGTCATTTATCAAAAAAATACATATGTTTGAATGGCTATACGTACTTTGTAAGGAAATAAGCTCATTTGATCATAATTTTCATCTATTACAACGGAGCACCTCGCTTAAATTATTCAAACGTCTATTTAAAATTTCAAGCCTCCAAATGGATTTCTGGAATAAGATATTACTGAGATTAACTCAGAACATCGACGTCATATTCCACCGTTTCCGAGCAAAACGTAATAAAATTAAAAATACTTTTTTTTTCAACGTGCACAATGATATTAGAAGGAATAATATAATAATTTCTAAGCTAAGTACCATAATTCCTCAATTAAAACATTTTCTGCTTAAAAATAAAACAAATGATGTGCAATAACGGCTGTAGCTATCTAAAATTCGGTAAAAAATTATTTAAAATAAATAAATAAGGTATATAGTGATTTATCGAATCGCTCGAGAGAGTTTTTATTGGAATATCAATTTAAATAAAATTAAAGTTGACAGATATTTAAAATAAGTTTAGCGTTTGTGGGCTATAAAAAGCCTTCGATTTAGTCGAGACGGGCTATACTGTAGTCACTCCAGAGGTACCAAATCGATTATCGGTATATCCTAGTACTGCAGTCACTGTACGAAAACGCTACAAAATCAGTTCGCCTTCAGAATCAGAGCTTGAAGCCAATCCAGCTGCATTGAGGTGTAAAGCGGGACAACGTTTTAACGCCGAATCCGATCATAGCTGCGCCGGATGACGTCTTCAAGCTTCTGGACTGAAGAAGAATCAACATCATCGTAAACCGCAAATAAATGACTATATCATTGAATTATCTAAGACGTCCCGATGATATCGTGATTGTGGCTAAGATCCTGGAGCGATTGGTAAAATGCTCGATAGCCTATGGGGAGCGTCTCAACTAATGGGATTAAAATTAATATGGATAAAACGAAGACTAAGTCAAGTGCCCATGTGGTCCCAACTCCTATAAAGGTTAGACTCTACATTGGAAGTTGTTGACGAATATGTCAACCTAGAACAAAATAGTCCAGCTCGGTAAGTCCAAAAAGAGGTCTATTAACTAATACAACTCGGCTAGGCAACATAAAAAGGCAATGGGTAATGGATATTATCCATTTTTATATATAAATTGTTCATGAAGGCTTATCTCCTAAAATATTGGAGGAATCAATGAACACATGTACGTATTTATTCGGAAAAGTTTTCTTTATAGATTTTTTAATATGTAGACAAACTCCAACAACAGGAACCTGCCACCGTAACCTTACCATTTTTTCTTTTTACGTGGTTGAAACGCATTTACGCGCGATGCCTCCTTGGGGATGGAAGGGCCTGTGTGGGACTCCCGCCCTAAAAAGGGCGTCCTACCCACTAAAACCACCACGGTGTTCCAACTCGTCGCCGAGTCGCGTCGTCACGGGAACGCTAATCCGCGCCTTCCGTAACGCCGCATGACGACCCGTCCGCATCCGGACTTCTCGATGCTCCCAAGGCGGCACGCTAGAACAGGTGACATACCGCTGCAACCTCGGGGACCTCTTCAACAAGCGGCAAACAGTCCCCACTGTCTGCCGCCCTGAGGTACCTGTTACGGGGGAAGGTAACGGGCGTTGTCCCTACGCCTTCGCCCCAACCTTTTGCGGCGCATGGGGTCGGCCTGGGCGTCCTCCTCGCGCGCTCTCTCCGCCGACTCCTTACGCTCCAGCACCGCCTCGCAGAAGGCTGCCAACGCTTTCCACTCTCTCTCGCCTCCAAGCATCGCCACCACAACTGCCGGCAGTGATAAGTCCATACCGACTACTGCGGTCAGTTGTGCGCGCTCGTCCGCCCACGCTGGGCACTCGGCGAGAGTGTGGTCCGCCGTGTCCTCTTGGGCACCGCAATGTTGGCATTGCATGGTAGGCTCCCTTCCAGCGACTCGGTGCAGGTATCGACCGAAGCAGCCGTGGCCACTCAGCACCTGCACAAGCCGAAAGGTGAGCAGACCATGTTTGCGGTTTACCCAGGACTGGAGGACTGTCCGAATGGCACCGATGGTGCGATGGCCCGCACTCGGGTCCGCCAACCTCTCTTTCCACTTGCGCATAAGGATGTCCTACGCATCCATCCTCCATCTGTGGTTATCATCCACCTCTGCGTGTACGCCTGAGGCCCGCTCCTCGGCACCCCTCCGGCACACTGACGCCAGGACTTTGGACTTTGGCCTCCAAATCCCATGATGGAGTTCCAGCCATATCGCAAGCCGCCTCGTACGAGATGGTACACCACCCTCTCACCACCCTAACTGCCATGACCCGTTGCGCTCTGCACAGGAGGGTCTTGTTGTAGACAGTTAGGGCGTCTACCCAGATCGGGGCCCCGTGGAGGGCCATCAACCGTAACGAAAAGACGGCGACAGCTTGCGTTCGGCTGGCCCACATTCGGGAGAAGCCAACTGAGATGGCTACGGAACCCAAAAAATGATCACATAAATGTGGGTGGGGTAATGGTTAAGTTGAATTATAATCATGAAATAGTTACGAACGAAGCTACAAGCGACGTCACTGTTCGATGCCGTCGGAATACGCTTGTTGTTGTTTGCGGCACTCACTAATGGGTAATGTGATTAAAACTTCGTTATGCATTCGTAACGAATATATTGCAGTTTTTTTTTATAAAGGAAGCAATTAGAAGGATGTCGGACATTTATTATTCAACGCGGTATTATTTCGTAATATATTGGAAGCGAATACCGTGGAGGTTTTAGTTGCAAAAAATTCTAAATAACTCTGTTTATAGGTTATCTTTCGAAGATGATTCTCAATAGTTAAATTCTTTTTGTAATGCGTTAACACTGAACGTCAATTTTTGACGATGTTAAGTGATAATGAGGCGTAAATGGCAATGCTTGCTCCACCACAGTACTGGCTCTCACATGTATGGTTGCCAGAACACATTGACAGCCCTGTGATTTAAAAAAAACCATACGACCGCCTATTATCTTATTTGTAACTACATATCTATTATATAATCTGTATCAGCTGCAGTGCTTTAAAGTACGGCTTGTCTTGCGTCATTGACGTTCCGGATTCAATTCCCGTGCCTCGTGTGTGGTGGTGTTCAGATTTTGTTTTCGCTGCATTACGTAATTATGGCAGTAATACCAGTCTGATATAAAGCCATATTTATATTGAAATGTTATTTATAAAAACAGATTTCTAATATTTACAAGATGTAAATATACAGCCGATAAAAAGTAATTTATAAATGGACTAAGATATTTATTTATATATATATATATTCACAAAACTTGAAGTTATTAAAGATTATTCTAATTATAACCTATTCATAAAATATTAACTGTATTACTTTGACTACTATCAAGTGGTAAATTGAATAGAGAAGGCTCTAATGTCACGAACCTCTGGTTATATCTAACACGTTCCAAAGTACTCGTAAATTAATTGAATTAATTATATACTTAAAATAATTTCACATCCAACCGCTGTAAATTAGCTAGTCCCATTTTCGATATTGAAATATTGTATGTATAATTGAAACGAATTAAAATGACATGTATATTGACCAAACGGAAATAATACAACCCACAACATACTATAAGTTCCATTGTATTGTATCCTATGAAACAGTGATAATCTATTATTATATTGTAACGGGGAAGTCTTGGGTTCTATTCTCGGACTGCAAGAGTAATGGAATCTGGATGGTGGTAGGATTTTTTAAAATCACATGACTAGCTAACACTCTCAATGTCAATCTGCCGCCATAACAGCATTGCTGTGTTCCCGCAGTAATACATGTGAGAGTCAGATATATTCTGGGCGAACACGCTTCACCATGTACCGCCTTATTATACTCCACATAAAGTCAAATCAAGATCAATTGTTAGCCCATAATCGATAAAAAAAAATCGCAAACAGCAATTTACTTTTTTAAAATTCTGTATGCTTAACGAATGGTAACCCGTGTTAAATATCTGTAGTCAATATTGTCATCACAATTTAGTGCTCACGGACTCGTGAGCCTGTTCAGATGAAGCTGTAATAGTCGTCAAAAAGACTAACAGCGCAAACTTCTCCGAATCCAGCAGCAAGCAAGCAAGCAAGCATCGCAATTTCACCTTATTGATTTCCATTGCGACACATAGACCACTTATGACTTAGTTATGCAGTATTAGTTTATTAATTTTAGGTTCCATAAGTGTCGAATTTGTTTTAGGATTATGAAATACGTTTCAGCAGCAAATTACCAAACGATATTTGTTATGATTGCAATGAAACACTTAGCTCGGTTAGGCAATAACTGATTCATTAATCACATGCGAGCACTACCTACAGGAATATATATTAAATACAAATACCCACAACATTAAGCTTTTTATAAAATTTGAATGTTTCATCAAGCACACATCGAAAATAAAAGTATATAATTGTATAATTAGTCATTTGTGTCCGCTTCTTTGGGCGTGTTCATTTGTTTTGTTTTACATTAAAATTAATGCTCCTCCAGTATATACACCAAATTTCGAGTCCATCGACTCAAAGAATATAAAGTTCGAATGAAATTTCAATTCTCTTTTTCTCACCTAGGGCTGGAATTTCAAAAAACCGTACACAGTACAAATGTATCCAAGAAATTTCATGTCTCCAGGGCTAGCGGATTACGTTGTGCATTGATATTCAGACAATCAGTCAGAAATTTGAACTGAAGGAAGATATTGTTTAAAAATCACCAACTACTAATTACCGACTATTTTAAATTGGATATTTTTTTCAAATGAAACACCACAGCCCACTACGATCTCGTCGTGTGAAAACTTTTTACAAACGTTTCTCTTTCATACAATCATGTCTGACAGCTGTACATTGTACAATAACGTATATTGTTTATGCTAACGGCTCTGTAGCGCTGCTTTGAGAGAGAGATAGAGATATGTTATCATTGTTATTTCTTTTACAAGGGTTCCTCACAGAATGTGTACGCATAAAAGGGAAATATGTTTTTTGTTTGCCAATTTTGCCCTGCCTCCGGGGCACATTAGATTCTTCTTTTTATCTTGTAATACGGTATACAGGTTCGGTTGTCGGCTTTATTATCCCGGAAATAATTTTTTTTATCGGTTATGGGATAACACTGGATCTCAATTTCACCTAATGTCAAATAGGCCGTAGATGGTGAAGTGTGTTCGCCCAGAAAACATCTGGCCTGTACATGTATATGCCGACTGCCGGAATATAACAATATTTTTATGGCGGTAAGTTTACATTAAGGGCTGTAGCTAGCCAGGCGGATTCGAGAAACCTGTCACCATCGATAATACCATAGGCATTATGAAAATTATTTACGTGTAAAATTAGGTCACTGCTCGTTTTACATGGCCGTTTATTTATCAACAATGATCTAATACTTCACCTTAATTTTTTAGTTGTTACAATGAGGCAGTTATAAGCGAAATGTACCCGCCGTAGATACTGTGCCTACCATACCCTCCACTGAATGAATACAACGATGCTGTTATGGCGGTACATTGATATTAGGGCGTGGTAACCAGGCGTGTTGAAAGCAGCTTAACAACCGACTACCATCCAAAGTTAACCGGGTGAAGATTATTAGGTTAATACATTCTAAACCGCTTCGTAATTTCCTCTTGATTATTACTGCACACACGACGTGCAAACGATCTCGAATGAATTAAGCCACGCGAAGTGAAATTAGTGTTAAATATGAGAACAAAAACGAAACATGATGTCTCTTTTATATATAAACTGTAATATGAAAGGACGAAGGCTCGACACCACGTTATTTTCAGACTTACATTATTGGCACAGAAAAAAGAACTGTAAAATCAACATAAGGTTTGCGACCGTACACACTTTCCCGTTACATTGAAATCGCTACGAAGGCTGCATTCAAAACCGCATTCACATTTATAACTACGCAAAACAGCCTCTTCATTTTGTAAAGCTTATACGTAGCTTATAATTTAAGAACCGTTGATTTTTTAAGGACGGGTACAGTTTAATACGTGGATTTGTTCGAAATTCGTACGAAAAACTTAGCCTAAATACGCTTTTCATTCGCAGACTGTTTCAAGGAGAATGAAAATTTCCATTTCTCTATTTATTTATAAAAAGGGCGTATTAACATTGTATCGTGTTTTACTTTCGTATTTTCCATTTACAACAACGCTTAACAATTAAATGCACTTGGTTAATTAATTTACTAGTTAAGGGTCTAGAACAACACAATTGCTTTAACAATCTTTTATTACTATTATCAAATAATTTCTTTTTCAATGAAAAATTACTTTATGTGTAAGTGACATAATTATTATCTTAATTCTATTTACTTCCTGGCGGAGAGTATCCAAGTTTAGTATCACCGTTTTCTCTTATACTCAATGGGCTAACTCTTTTTTCTCTAGTCAAACGTACGCCACAAATATCTTGCCCATATATGTTTGACTCCTGAAACACAGCGATTTATATATCCCGGGAATCGTATCAGGGACTTTCGCATCAGAATGCAAGTGGTTAGCCGGTACAAACGGAGGTGGTTAAATAAGATTTCTTTTTCGGCAATCACCTTCAGAGAATAAAGAAGGGTTTCGGAATCTCATACGGACTCGTGTCTCTCTGTATTACGCCTTAGAACTTCTCTGGGAACATTTCTTAATGGAATAACTTATCTTTTCATTAGCACCTTTTTTTTCCTTCCTTTCTTTTGTATTTTTTTGCTTTTTAGTGCACACAGGTTAATAATTAATATGTATGTATATTTGAAAATTGCCGTCTCATTTATCATTATTACATCCCCCTCTCGCTCTCTCATCTTTTTTTTATATTATTATTATTGTTGTTTAATCTTTTTTTCTCAGCTGTTCGGCTGGTATTTATTGCATTTATGGGCCAAGACCAAGTAAATACAAGTGATTTGGATATTTATTGTTCTTCTATTTGCATGAACTTTCTCACGATTCTGC
>DWQX01001441.1:0-28062 GCA_018245475.1 Pharmacophagus antenor | reverse complement strand
ACTATGTTTTGGATCATTATCTTGTTGGAAAATTAATCCATCTCCAATCAAACGTAGCCCGGAAGGAACAGCGTTTCGCTCCAGTATCTCTTTGTATTGCTCCTTTTTCATTATTCCTTCAATTTAAGAATTAACAACGCTTGTTCGGAATTAAGTTTCGTAGCCATTTTACTGCAGTTTATGTACTAGTATTAATCTAGGGATTTTATTATCGAAAGTACTTAAAATGGACATCCTGAAATTTTATAAATAAATAGACCATTTTGCCAACTTATTATTACACATATTTAGTTATTCTCACTCCCTTCTCCATTTCATCTAAACACAAATTGTCTGGGAAATTTATGATTAGTATTGATTTCTCAATAATTTCTTTTTATATTGTGTTTCGATAAACCAATGAAAATGTACATAGAATTAATAATACTATACATTTTATTATCGGCAACTGGCTAACACTTTTATATTGTGATAAGTGACAGTGACGCCGTAGATGTCGATGTGTACTCACTCAGAATATATATATACATACAAATATATATATTTCCGTTAAATGTGATAATTTTGTTGCGAAACAGTTTTAATATTTTTGTTTTAAGAAAACACACAATTTTAATTACTTACAAAAATCTAGTTTTTGTATTGGGATGAAAAGCATAGTTTCCTACAATACTCTCCGCCGTTATTCTTACGACAAGGTGAATGTCTTACTCAAAGCATCGCATTATAAAATCACAATACGTATCATTAAATGTCATAAAAGAAACGATACAACCGTAAGCTGGTGCCGTTGTTCAAAGAAAGCACTCAGGTTGCGTGCATTGAGGTTATTAAGTGGGGTAATTTCAGGAAATCTGCATAAAGTTGGGAGTCATAGTATATTTACCTTATTTTCCAGGCAATTTCACTTAAAACACAATTTTTGATAAAAACCTATTAATATCAACTCTTAAGCTGCTTATTAAATGACTTTGGCAATTTAGTACCGGAAAATAACGGGCTCAATCGAAATCTTTAAAATAATTATTTTAATTACTCGGCTTTATTTCTCGAAAAGAAAAATGTGTTCCAAATATGTTAATATTATTTAGTAAGATTTTTTAAAAAAAAACTTTAATTATTGTACTTTTACAGTAGGTGTTTTACTTGAAAATGTATATCCTGCAGAACTTATGCAATAGTTTCGAACATGCTATACTACAAAAATATCGAAAATTAAAACTGTATATATAAAATATTAAGCTGTTTATATATAAAATTTTAAACTGTTTGTATATTTTATTAAAATGGTGGAACGAGTCAACCACTCTATGAAAGGCATAGATTAACAATGTTTAAACGTTCATAATTTTCGACGCAAGAATTTAAAAGAATTTACTTCAATTCTTAAAGTATACGATTACGTAAAGAAAGTATATTAATACGTTATAAAAGTTATATTGTTGCCTAATAACTTAAAAATTAATTAAAATATTAAATTTATAAATTCTATGAAGTTTTGTCCGTACCAGTCTCTAACAACGCCACCATTTTTTTGTGGCAGTCGACTCTTTCGAGTTTGACAACTAAGTCATTAAGCTTGTTCAGTATATGCATGTTTATTACGTACACATTTGAATGCTATGTAACGAGAGACTTAAATTAATTTTCTTTGAGTAGAAATATACAAAATAACATTAAAGTAACAGTAACAGGAAAGGATTTCGACACGAACAACAATCTCTAAATAAGAAAATATTGCAGAACATAGGTAATATATAAACGGCTCAACAGATTTCTTGTATTTATAGTTAACAACAGATATACATATTTATGGAATTGCAGCACTCTTTTATTACGAGTATATCGTTTAAAATATGACGCAGATATGTTGTGCTTTTAACACCGAAAAGTGTAGGTACACTGTATAATTAGGTGTCTTTTTCTTTGGTAACTTCCATTCAACTCAATAAAAAAAACTCACATTAAGGTAATATCCTGAGTTCTCCCTCTTTTGACTGAGTCGCCGTATTTAGGTTAACAACAATTATTTGATACATTTTTGTGCAACTCAGAATTTTTATACGTATATTTACTTTTAACACGTTGAACGCCGCAGACGGCACCGGTGACCGACACCTAAAAACAGCTAACAATTAGAAATATCGGTTAAAGACAACATGTATAAATTGTCCATTATTAACATTATTAAAGTAACGGTTAAAGGTTGAGGTCCAGTCCAGTAAAGTTTAAATACATGGAAAGTTATATTTATCCAGAAAATATAATGTCAATCTGCCGCAATAACTGTATGCTGTGTTCGTTCAGGTATGGTTTTTAAAACTCGCCTGACTAACTACCACTCCCAATGTCAAACTACCGCCATAACAGCATTGCTGTGTTCTGGTAGTCATACATGTGAGAGCCAGATGTGTTCTAGGCAAACACGCTTCACGATCTACGGCCTCATTGTCACTTAGCATCAAGTGAAATCGAGGCAATGTGTTAGCCCATAAGCTAAAAAATCTATGAAATATAATTTATCGTATAATCCGATATTCATCGCGTCAAATTTGCAGTGTTCAAATTGTTAATATTCTAAAATAAATATCCAATCGTAACATTGATATTCCAAACCGATGCGTAGGCGTCGAGGAAGTCCCGTAAGGGGAAAATGTTTTTTTTTGTATCAAATTACGCAGGATTTTCAGCTACTCTAAATTTAATGTTGTAAACAAAATCTTAGAAAATGTTATATATATGCGTAATATAACAAAAAGTACACTTCAACAAAATAAATTACATTTCAACATTATTGCCGATTGAATTTATGTATCAATTCCGTTAACCCTTTGAATACTAATCTTAGCCGATATACATAGTATTGTAAAATGAATCAAAATGAAGCAATATGAAAAAAAAAGTATTTTTCATGTTTTTTACGAATTAGAGTCGTTAACCCATCTTTACATAGAAGTGCATGACGAGTCTCAGATGACAAAAGTACCCTAAAAGTTAAGGGTTCACCATTCGTAAACTGTACCTCACTTGTTCGATTCATTAAGAACCATTAGTAAGACTTAGTGATTTCACGCTAAATTACCAAGTTCCGTTATTAGGAAATAGTAACATCTAGTGCTCTGAAACAATAACTTGAGAACAATGATCGCTCTGACACGGAATCTTAAATATTAATGAAAACTCTTCGGAAACTATAACTAAATAGATCAATACAGTTGTTTAATTAGCAGAATTCATCAACACGGTTAAGAATAAATTTCCGTTTCATTATTTTCTGTACCTCTTCTTGCAAGCTAATCGTGTCGTATAATTAGCTATGTACCATCCCTTAATTCTTTTTTTTTTTTGCTGCTAACCTGTAATAATACACAAAATTAGACATCAATAATATCTGAGTGTTTCCGTGATGCAGAGGCTCACCCGTAGCGTAGGAACCCAGATCCCAAGTTCGAATCCAAAGCTACATGAATTATGGAATCTGGATGGTGGTAGAGTTTTCGAAATCGCCTGGCTAGATACCATTTTCAACATAAATTTGCCAACATAACAGCTTTACAGTGTTGCGGCAATCTTACATATGAGAGCCAAAGTATTATAAGCAAGCACGGTTCGAAATCTTTTGCGTTATTGTCACTTAATCATAATTTTTTTTTATCAGCAATGGGCTAACGCTTTACCTCTATTTCACATGATATGTCAATAGGAATCATGATGGGCCATTGGCGTACAAAAAAAATTAACATGAACATGTCATTTCAAATATTAATTAGTTTCTTTAAAATTTCGTACGTAATACACGTCATAAATAAAAGATTGCATCATATAAAGTAAGGACGTAAGGTGTTATCGCACAAAACACACATCGCGCACTGTCTCATACAAAATACATTCATGCGTTCATACTAGTTAATAATTAACCCTTGTTCCCTTACATTCCTTTGGGTATAGGAAATGTCGATAAACATTCGAGCCGAAGTAGCGATAGAGGCCAATATTACTTTTGCACGTGAAATCGTTTTATTTCGCTTACTTCATATCTTTTCTCTTAGATTCTACCCCAGACTATTTCATTGGTATAATATAATGTATCATCTGGTATTAGTAAGAAGAAATCAATTAGATCGGATGAAGATGTACATAATTATATTATAAGAGTATTAAACAAAAGTTTGTTACATAAAATGTTCTTAAATAAACGAACTTAAGTAATTGTTCTTAGATATAAGAAAATAAACGAACCGATGATAAAAAGAAACTGGAACTACACACATCATCGGTTTTCAAGAACAACCACATGTGACGGTAATTCTATATTATTTTCCAAACTGTATAGCAATTTAATTTAATAGCGATAACGAGTTGCGGTCAATGAAATAATAAACGAATGTTAGTGCTTTCGGAGGATGTATGATTTATTGACGTCAAATAATGGAAGAAATAAAAACGGTCTTCTGGGAAACTATCCTCTGCGAAATCTATCGTTATTTTAGAAACCCGGCGAAATTAAAAAACAATCAATAGAATTTTTTTAAACTTGAATTTAACTATTTTATGGACTAATCATTTCATTTTTCGTAAATGTTTATACCTTTGCTCGTATTACGTAAGTACCCATTCCAACCGCGTTTTGATTTAACTTTCACATTTCCATTTAAATCGCGGAGTTATATGAAACGGGCGTTAGCGGCTCATGTTACTAGAGGCTCGTTGGTCTAGGAGAATGATTTTCGCTTAGGGTCTACAGGTCCCGAGTTCAAATCCCGGATGAGTCTACTTCTTTTTAACTAACAATGAATTTTTTCAATAAATGAGGATTTTTTTTGTTATCAAAAGAGAAATGCTTCAAATTTGCTTTGATTTAAATAAGGCTATATGTGTTAAATTGTGATTTATCATTGTAGTTTTTCAAATAATATTATGAAAAGTAATTTATATAAATAAAAAAAAAATAATATACAGAGCATCACGATGGGGTCTTTCTTGAAAGTATACTTCACAGTAAGTTTATGTAATTTGAGTTAAAAAAATGGCAGACATTTTTATGAGAAAACTTCCTCACGTAGACGCTGTAAGCGTTAAAATAGTTTTTGTTCGGTATCCGAATGTCAGATAGTTCTCTAAAATGCTCGAAAAAATATAAAACATAAATATACGTGAAAAGCGAATTGTGCAAAAGTAGAATATGCAAAAGCCGCGGGCGGCCTATAATTCTAAATAATTAATTAATTTCTAATCAATGACATAGTTATGATAATAAAGCAGACATTCTTTAACAAAATATGTAGAGTACTGGCTTTATTTATTTATTTATAAGTAAAATGACGGACTTTATAAGTAAAATGGTAGTTTACATTTTAAACACTTTTCGTTCCAAATTTAATTTCTAAATCTTCTAATCATATGACACATATTTCATAAGTGCGATATATTAGTATTTAACTTTACCTTAAAAAAAATATTAAATTAAAAACTAAACTTTCTTTCTTCCTGAAACTATTAAAAAAATGAATTCTTCCAATATATTATACGTACACTTATGTTACTTCTATATCATGAACTTTCATAAATAAAGCTGCCTCAACTAATGTACTGCAGCTTTAAATTGAGATGTATTGATTTAATTAAACAATATCAAAGGCAAAACTGTTAAAATTATAACGTGAATCTTAGTCTGGCCCAAACGAATATATTCTGCAATACTAATTTACAACTCTACAAAACTAATATATTCTTTAATTTTATTTATAACCTGTATTTATAACTATTTCATTTATTGTTGTTCTCATGTAAGTGACGTATCTTGATGAGAGAATAAAGTGCCTTAAATCGACAATATAAATCTGCAAAAATAATGTATCGACCACAATATTCAGCGATGCCGGAATCACTGCACAACAGAGATGTTTATTGTTAGTAGATACCAATTACTGCCATAAAAATTTGTTAACTTAATAACTTTTTGTCAATTGTTGTAATAAAATAAGTTGCGTGTGATTCGTATTGTTTGCCTGCAACACAAATTTATCATCGATAACGATAACAATATCCCCCTCCCCCATGCACACACACACACCTCCTACAAATTGATTATGCCCCCCGTCGACACCCCAACGTATGAGATCAGAGTTTTAATAATTCATGAGATGATCAACTGCGGCGGACAGCTCGGGGGCAAATCTATGTACGATAATTGTTAAAAATTTTGCGTATCCATCAAAATAGAGTAACTTTTGATATTCTTGTTTACCGCAACAACAGAGTAATAGCTTTTTTATTTAATGTCTTATCATATTAACATTAGGAGATTAAAACAGAATACAAAAATGCTTATTATAAAGGTCTCTCCTGGCATAGGCCTTCTAAGTACCTACCAAACAGGGTGTAATAATACTCTGTTCTGTCAAGAGTAGTGTTGCGGTCGATCACATTGGAGAAATAACTTGACATGCCAACTCATGAGATAGGTCCATATCTCAAGATGAACAATGCACTGTGGCTCCAGACGTATATGCTTACCACAATATGAATAACTAATCGCTGATAAGGTTGTTTTGTTTTATTTAATGAACATTAAGTGTCAAATAAATAGATTATACAATATCTTTCATTATTTCTTTACTTCATGATTCATGTATCATATTTTTTTTGCTTATAAATGATTTAAAATTATGTAGGAATTGGCTCGTTGGTCTAGGAGTATGATTTTCGCTTAGGGTGCGAGAGGTCCCGGGTTCAAATCCCGGACGAGCCCATGGAATGTTTTATGCCGAATGCTCATTAATTCACACATAATTTAGTAAATAATTTTTTTCGCTGTTTATATTTAAAGCTTCTATGCAAAAATATGTACATAAAGTGGACTTAATGCCAAATGATATTCTCTACCAACTTACCTTACGTTTCAGCAGAAATAAATGTGGCGGTATGTAAATAATAGTAGAAAAAAATAAAATAAATAATAATGTAAATAAAGATGAAAGAGAATGGAAGGTAATAACATCTAAATGAAATTGAAAAATTATGACGATGTATTAAAATCCATAACTTTCCCATAAATTACTATAAAAGCCGCGTATCATATATAAAATTAAAATAAACTAAAGGATCTCCATTAGATATAGTATTATTTCTATCTACATCATTAGAAACTTCTCGAGAAATAGCCGACGGCAAAAAGGATTCAAGCAAACATTTACTTCGCTAACAAGCCACAAACTTTTACCTTGAAAAGGTCACAATAACACATTCATATAAGGTCGTATCCAATTCATTCAAATTCGTTACACCATTTATTATGTTTTTACGGAAATTAAACATAAAATTAATAACTTTTCATTTGCTGCTTTTGCCATAAACATTACACAATAATAACTTTTATTAAAAGCTTTTTATATCCTCATAATCAATTGAATTTAATTTTGCCTATAAACTAATTATCTGTAAATGAGTTACGTTTTAACTTCTCGGTAATAATGATTATCTTTATTTATATAGTAATTATTAACAAAATTTTGACTTTTTTAATAAAAATGATACATTAATATTTGTTATAAATTGGGTAATAGATGTTAGACAAGAACTTAGATCAGGTTTTTCAGTAAACTGTAATTTTTAAATAGCAATATTGTTGTGTAATCATTTTAGTCATTATCTTAGATCAGGTATTTTAATAATAATTTTACTTTTAAAACAGTATAATCTAATGTTAATAAATAGCTTCGATATACTTCAGAATGTACTATGTTAAGTTCAAGGGCCTAAATAAATCGGATTGTCGTTTTTCTTTACATTATTATCCAAGGCCTGTGATGTAAATTATGCTGACAACGCCTTTGAAGCGTCGAGAAAATGAACTCTCGGTTCACTTTACCGCGGGATTATTATATTGCTAGCTATTGGCGTTAGTGAAAAATCGCACAGCAAATCAAACAAAGAAAAATAAAGCAAAAAAAAAAAAACAAAAAATGAAGCGATATTTACCTAATACAATTTTTAAGTCCTTATTTAAAACTTTAAAAATCAATTACTTTGAAATTCTTGCAAGTTTCTTGATCGGAAGATAATAACTCTTTTGGTTTTAAATCACTCTTATTGAATTTAGAGACAATATTCATTATTTCACCTCTTACTACAAACATAATACAACTCATTGTATATTCCTAATTGTGAAACAGATTTTATAAATGAATGATTAAAAAAAAATTATCATATATTACGACATATTGTAAATTAAAATAAAAATAATAATACACCTATCTCCCGATTTACACGGAAGATACGTTCCTGAGAAAAACGTGTAAATCTTGCAGAAATTGAGATGTTTTTCAATATTTTTAGGTGTACACAGTAATAAAAATAAAAGCATTGACAGGTTAAAATATGGAATATATTACGGAAACACTGGTTTTTTCATTTTATTACAGTACATTAAACAGAAGAACAAAAAATTAAACAAAAGGTGTTTTTATATCCTTCATCCCTGTCAGAAATTACTATCATTCGTTTTTTCGGAATCGAAGGTTCGAATTCACTTTCATCACTCGAAGTTATTTGATCCGACTCGATGTTTGAAGCAGAAATATTTACATTATGAGAGATGGTAATAAAATTGGTTATTAATAATTGCGTCGCGTTTTTTGTAAGATCTTTGTAAACTTCTTCATATTGAGCCAAGCAGCGATTTATGTCACGTTGGAATCGTAAAGCCTTTCCAACGTTTGTGTCATTTTGTATAAAATGATTACCCAGCTTTCTTCCCAATGCGAGACCTTCGCGGATGACTTTAGCAGTGAATGTTACTGGTACTAATTCCTCTTCATCAGATTTGTCAAACTCACTTTCGCAAACTAATTTAACTAAATCATCTTCACTTAGTTCTTCATCGGCCATTAACACAGCGCACGTGTTCAATCACAGTAGCATTTAGTATAGTGCGATAAAAAACAAAAACTTATTTGGCAAACCGTATAAAAGCGAATATGCGTAAAACAAGTACCGTGTAAATCGGGGGATAGGTGTATTGTGAAATTTGTACGCGTTGCGAAGAACACAATTAAGTGCTATGTATACATCCCAATTACGAACTTTTTATTACGGGCTAGCGTATACTGAATTCGAATGTTTTGTTAGGCACATTAATCTATTGTGCAAAACACATTCAAAACGACGTTTGATATAATATTTAATTTAATATACAGATTTCGCAATTCTGGACAATATTTACAATCCTTTATAATAAACCCACAACAAATAGAATTCACGGACAATAAAGTCTAACAAAAATTAGAAAGTGTGAGAAATCGGTTTATAATCAATAAAAGACCGTATTTTCATTTACTATTTTATTTTTTATAAAAATAAATAAATTAACCTAAAAGAGAGAAGTCGAGTCCATTTAGTCGAGTGCGGGGGCAAATCCATTTAAATTCAGCGGAAGCCGAGAGCTATAATTGGCTGCCGTCTCCGGACGAATTTCGTACAACAGATAAAATATTTTTTTCTTCTAAACTGGCATTGGCAGTGTGGAACTTATACTTAAACTTGTTTATAGTGAACAATAAATGAGCCATCATATCAACCTAATAGCACCATAAGCTCTGGCAAAACTTTGAACATTATGAAAATTCCTAAACAGTTTTAGTAGAGATTAGTGGACAATATTTTACTAAAAATTAAAAAAAACTTTTATATTTTACATTATCCTTATTATTTATGTAATCTCTGGTATACGTGGATTTAGTCATGCGAGGGGCTCAGTCGGCTTAGTACAATGTTGATACATGAATTTCCTCGACATATATAGTTTAATCAAAGAAAAACTTAATCTAACTTATAACCTATTTCTATATCGAAAACATGTTCAGTTACTAAAGTATTCCATTGGTGCAATATTATCAAATCGCTGTGAACATTGTACCAAATGTATTTTCCATTTCTATTTACATAATGAAAACGACAATGTAATAATATTGAACAGAGCGTTATACCAAATGCAAAATGTTTTCCATTGTTATTATATCCACACTCAAGAATTACGAGGCACGTATTAAGAGAACAAACTTGTACGTTGTAATGTCTAGAGCGAGTTATAATTTTGTTTCTTTTGTAAAATATTAATTACAATCTAGTCGCTTAGCGTTTTGAGGCCAATCGCAAACGTTGAGGAGGGTATTGAATACGGTTCCAGGTTGGCATGTAAATTGCACAGGATCGCCATTCACGCATCGCCAGTACTGAAAACAAAAATATGTATTTCTTTTTTAATAAAAGTGCTAACTTCTTATGGAAAATTTAAATTTATATATTTTTATTACGATGTGGTCCATTGAAACAATATCGAATTAAATAGCAATGAAACATGTTTGAAAAGGAAAAAAAAACAAGTTTATTTTATGATAATATCAAATTGCCCGTATAATCCTACCTTATCGCAAGCTTTCTTGTCTGGAACATAATCCTCATCCGAATCGCAGATATCAGGGTTGTCCACCTCGTTTTCCTTTCAAGATAAATAATTTAACATTAAAGTTAGGCAAAAATTAATAAAAATGCTTTACAAATACTTATAGTGTTAAATTTACTTTGCGTGTATTTAGAATTTTAAGCACTTATGAAAAATTTTCGTGACAAAAAACATATTTACAATATTTTATTTGTAAATGGATTTTTTGGATATGAAACCTTTTAATAAAACTATAACACGTATTAATTAATATTATCGCTCTTCTAAACATCATGTAGTGTTCGGGAAAGTTGTATATAACAATACAATAACAAACAAAATAAAGAAAGATCTATCTTCTTTCTTATTCTGTTATTTTTGGTTTGTAGAATATTCAGTACTCGAAATATATTTTTTTCAATAACTCAATACATGTCATATGTGTAAATTCATAATTTTATTCGTTTTACATACATTCTATAGATTACACATGTATACTTTAGGTAATATTCTTAATAACTAATAAAAATATGCAAAATATAAAAAAACAAAGTATTTCTCTTTTACAAACAAGTTTCATAGAATCACCACATACCGTCGGCTGTTCCTCGGGCTTCTCGTCAATTGGTTCTGGGATCTCGCTGGGCTCTTCCGACGTCGACGACACCTGAGATGACGTCGTGGATACCGTCGTCGTCACTGGTTTCGACGTGGATGGGCGCTGCGTCGTCGGCATAGCGACGGGGGCGCCCTCCGCCGGGTCACTCGGGGTAGATGGTGGCCGCGCCCACTCCGGCTGACAGATTTTATCGCAATGAGTAATGACCTAACATTTGTCCTTAAGATTTATTGCCGGTCCCCATTTGCAACATATTTTGACAAAATAATACCCAATCTCCTCGCGAGTTACGAATTCCGTTAAGAGTCGTGTACGTAGTAATTCCGTGCGTAGAGTTCGTCAACAATTGCCCAGACGGGGCACTTAGACTAAGTAAGAAAGTTTTGTTTTCTTTTAGCTCAATACTCACGGTTGGGGTAGCGACGCCGCTGCGTGGCGGCGGCACGCTGTACGCCGACATGTGGTTGTGCAATATATTAATTAAGGGGTTCTTCTCCCCGCACAGGCCTCTGAAGTCGTCCATATCGATTGCCCAGTTCATCGCCCCAAGGTACCCCTTCTGCTTGATCCAGTTCATTTTTATCTCCACGCTCCGCGCGTCTTCGTAGCCGACCCATTGGGTGCCTTTATACGCGTAAGGACATTTGCCGTGCTCGTCCCATTTCTTAGTCCAACCGGAGTCATCTTTATCGACTTCTGTACAGATCTATATGGAAACATTAAAAGATTTACTGTTAAAAAAAAAAAAACAGAATGTTATTACTCTTTTTATTAAGTTTTATCTTATATCATAACTGTTGTAAAATGGGTATTATTAAGAATCGCAGTATTTTATCAATAAAAGATATATTCGTCAAAACACTTAACTGGTGAAATATTATTAATTATTCTTATTGAGTTTTTGTAACGAATTCAAAAGATTGTAAGAGTATAACGTATTATAAAATATACTCAATTACGAAGCAATCGAGACCACAATGTTTTTAATATTTATTTGTTATATATCTTTTCTATTATTTAATCATTTAAAAGTTTAAACGATCAGAACTTTAACAGTTCATTTAAAGGCATTTTAACCACTAAAAGGTTTTAATAATTCTGAAACACAAAGACTTTATCTAACATTCAAATAAAACAAGACTTAATAATTTTGTTTAATTCGTCAAACTGTATGCGAAACCTTATTTTGAAGCTGGGGTCATATTCAATAGAATTAATATGCCATTGAAAACTTAATTTTAAATTACAGACCTTTATACCATGATATCGAATTCTAACCCAAAATTGTTTTATATTAATTAAAATGTTTTCATAAAGATTTGATTCTGATGAAATGAACTCTTCTAATAACTGCGGAGGTAAAGTGGAGAAGACCTCTTACAGTAGATAATTTAATAATACAAAAACCAATTGATGCATTCTAAATAATGAGAATTATTTCTAAGATGATAATTTCATTGACCAATGATAGTTTTTATAAGAACAAAAAAAAACAAAAGGTAAAATACAAAAGTGAAACATTAAATATTACAAACAAAAAAAAATACTTGTGCTAGGACAGCGCCTAATCTACCGCCAAGCGACAGTATGTGAACTTTGCTATGTCCCAGGCGGAATGGCGATGTAGCTAGTGAAATAGTAAATACGAAGTTTCAAGATGAAGAACGAAATTTACGTTGTGCTATATAAAAATTCTGTTCATCAGTTCGTCTCGTCGCTTCATTAAACAAAAAAATATACCTGCGTATGGTTTTCTTGAATACGGATTTTTGTTATTATCCCGTCGTAAGATTTGACAGCAGCGAAAGTAATTCTCTCGACAGCTATTTATGTAACTCTGGTTACTTGCTTTTCTTCGAATTAAACATAAAACCATAAAATAACTGTCCAATATTTTTAATAAACGTTTTAACCGTTACCAATTAAATTATCAAATGAAAGAAATTATAAAATAAAAAATAAAAGCAGGGAGGAAGAGATCTTAGGTATTCCAAAAAAAAATATTTTAAACTATCTACAAATTATACCTGAGTGAATGGTGAAAATCAAAATCCCATACTTTGAGTAATTCGGTGTTGACATTATTGGTGACCAAAAAAAAATATTTCTTTTTTATGCGTATTGATTGAAATATTCTTACCTCGTAATAGGCCCAGAAACCGGTGGCGTTGGTATAGGGGGCAGGTTCGCCGCCACCCGCTTCTTTATTGATATAAGTCCCCAGGCCATAGTTATTGTTTCCGGCGGACAATGTGAACGAACGTCCGTAAAACGGAATGCCTACGACCAGCTTATTGGACGGGCAGCCCTTTTCTTCCCACAGATTAAGTCCGTCGT
Organism: Pharmacophagus antenor; assembly: GCA_018245475.1. NCBI lineage: Eukaryota > Metazoa > Arthropoda > Insecta > Lepidoptera > Papilionidae > Pharmacophagus > Pharmacophagus antenor. Next base: position 14,665 of record DWQX01001441.1, on the reverse strand, counting down.
TCTGAAAGAGTGAATGAGTGTACGATTTTCGAGTCCGGACGGTAATGCGCAGTTTTATGTTAAGATTTCAGTATTGAACTCTAATGGAACTGTTTTAGCACCTAACAAGTTTTGTCGGTGGTCTAAGGTCGGAAGGGTCTGTGTTAAGTGAGCAATTGTTGAATAGAATTTTGTTTCCACCTTTTTGACTCTTTTCGTGGTGCAGTGGTTTACTAGCCGTGTTCTTAACGACCTTAGTCTTCGATTCGATTCTCAGGCTTCATGAGCAAAGAAATTTGATGGTGGTAGAACTGTTCGAACCCGCCTGGCTAACTACCACCCTGAATTTCTATCTGCCGCGCTTACACTACTGCTGTGTTCTGACAATCGCATAAGAAAGAGACAGAAGTATTCCGGGCAAACATGCTTAACCATCTATGGCCTCATTGTCGCTTAACATCAGGTCTAATTGAGTCAAATGTTAGCCTATAACCAATAAAAAAACATGAAATCAAGAATTGTATGACTATGGAATTATTTTTCATTTATTTATTTTCAATTCACTAATTGACTTAATTCTTCCGCTACTTATTTATATAATACGACTTTTTGGGTTGCAATTTCATATTAGAGGAATTGAGAAGGTAATAATTAATAGTAATATTATTAATAGTAAGAACAGTATAACGTTTATACTGCCGTGTTCAATAATAGTCTAACGGACTTAGTCAATGAACAATTTATCTAATTTTAACTATTGACATCGGGCTTATCATATTGTTTCAATACCACATGTATAGCGACATGATTTAATATAAAATTATACATCGTCATGCATAAATAGAACAAAATAAAGACACGCATTAAATTATAGATAACCCCCTGTTTGTCGGTGGTTAGCAATATGTACAAAAACTCGAAAGAAGGCCAACGGCAAATATGTCGACCACTCAAAGTTGTATCGATGCACTGTACATCATCGCATAAGTGTTGTAAGCCGATGTTAAGCCGCTATCGCACTTACCACGTTTAGTTTCTCATAAGCCCACTGATCGTGGGGGCGCTTGTATAGCGGCGAGTGAACGTCAGCGAAGCCAGCCCAATTGCCGCGCAGATCGTACGACATCACGTGTATCGCATCCAATGTTCTGTTTACAAGTTATTTTACCTTTTAGAACTCTGTATTGTTAAGGAAGTTTGATTACTATATCCGTCATTATTATACTACGATCCATGAAAAAGGTTTTATAAAGAGTATTACGATAAGTTAAACGACGATAACGTTTGATTAAATTTTTATTATTTGTATGGAGATGAAAAAATAAACAAATTAAAATTATCACTCACCGGTTAACAGGTGAACATTATCAATTTATTAAATAAAATAATTTTTCAGTCATCGTATCATATTTTAAAAATTGGTGACATGAAACCAATTTTGTAAATTTATCTATGTCGCATTTTATTGCCAGGTTGAATTATAGGTTAGGTAGTATTAATTATCTATTATAATTACAAAATAAAAAGTGTTTTAAAAAATATTTAAAATAAATATTTTATGGCAACTACATAATCAAAACCTTCATCACTACAAAAACGACAAATATCTTTTAATTTTCAAATTAGAGGCCACATCGCCATTCTAATCGATTATTAATATAACAGGGTTACACTCGATTTCATTTATCGGTAAGAAATTTCCTTAAAAGCAAGATGTGATATAATTTAATTTGAGTGTGAAAAGTTAAAAAATGGCAAATATTTCAAGAAAACCGATACTCTGGTCATTAAAATTTCAATTGCTCACTCCAATTTTTATAAGAGTCGTAACAACGCTAATGCGGTAATAAAATGACACTCGTAATAATATTTTTATTTGCTTAAGTGCATTTGTAATTTACGTTAAAAAAAATTGTATAAATGTCATGTGATAAAAACATTGTCTGTGTGCATAACATCCCCATTAAACTTCGTGATCACTGTTATCAATAAAATAATTTTAAGTGTAATTTTACGTCCTGATTTCTTATGTACACAACGGTTTTTCTAAATTTCACAAAATATTGTTAAATAATGAATTAAATACGTTATTAGCGAAGTTTTTTTTAATTAATAGTCGGATATTTGTAAACGTGGTTAGCGAAACTGAAAATAAAAACAATAATTACTTACTCACAAAGCTCGGGGACATGATAACCTTCCATCAGACGAAAGTTAGCGAGGGGCACTGCTGCCGTGAGCTCCCAACCCTTGCCTACCCTGGCGAAAGCACGCCTCAGCTCCTGCACCAGATAGAGGAACCGGTCCTTGTCGGAGAAGGAACCACCGCGGTCTGCAGCCCCTGGATATTCCCAGTCCAAGTCCAAACCATCAAAATCGTACTTGTTTAAGAAATCTGTAATAATAATTACAAGCTTATTTATTGGTTTAATGTGTAATACATAGAATTTAAATTTTTATTACTGCACGCAATTATTTATTTTTTGTTACTTTATATATTATTATTTTTTTTAATTAAAAGAAAAAGAAAAGGAAAAAGAAATTGTACATTTAATTCTCAAAGCATTCAGGAACAATACCTAATTGAAATATTAACGCACGGCATTTTAATTAAGTGCTGAATTGCTCTAAAACGATGATGGTAAATAATTCAACTCGATTTCGTCGTGCTCCGCATACAGGCAAGAATTCGTCCCGACCACAAGTAATACATCCCCTAGAAATATTACGTTTATTTGCGTACCCAAAGCCGAGCGCGCATAAGACGGGACATAGAAATTTTCCTTGTTATAACTCGTGAGTAGCGTCGCGGGTAGAATTATTTAAACTGCAGACCGCCCCCGCTAGGGAATTATTGTTAAAAAATAGCGGATAATGCCTTAATTAAGATAAATTTTACCATAAAGATTAATACATGCCCATTAATTTACTCACCAGCTTTTTTGTCGTTTCGTCATCTAGTTTTTAACTATTTAAATATTAATAAAATCTATAATAAAAACCAAAAATATTTTTGTAAAATTACCACAAATCGCAAAAAAAGGCATTTTGCAAAGTAATTACGCAGTTAGCACTAACTACATATTAAGGAGGGCAAAAAAGCAATTTGCAGTAACGGTTCTTCGTGGGGACGGTATATTGTAATGACACTAACAGAGGTCACAATAAGAATTTGTTCTTTATTGTTGTTCTCTAACGGAATTAAATGCGCGTTCTGTTTTCAAATTTCATACACATCGAGCTATATACAGTTTCTTAAAACGTAGTTTTATGTTTGTTATAAATGATTCGACCAACATTATTAATATTTTATTTCGCTCTCCATTTATGGCTTTCATTTATGTTAGGATATATGTCATGTTCCTCAGATGGAAGGGTCTTGTTGGTACCGATCTGGACCTGATCACTCACAGTAAACTGAAGAATCTACATGGCCAGCCCGTGGCACACAGCGAGTTCTAGTAATCATCTCCATTTAGCAATGATGAGCATTTTTAGAATATATATTGAAGGTGCGGTGGAAAGGTATGGCGTGGAAGCTGCGGATTTCACTACCCACGTAGCCTTGGTAAGTATACAGCATAGGGAGAGATAAGTCAGTAACAGAATTCTGACTCACCGCTCTCCCTTCATCAGCAACTAAGCATTATCGTTCTACAAATGCGGTTGCTGTGGGATTGGAAGAAAGAGGAATTTCGGCAGTGTGTATTGCCGCTCTCTTTATCTTCCTCCGCTAAACAATTGTATGAGGTGAATGTAAAAAGTAGAACCGTGGGCGGCTGGTAATAGTAAAGCTTTTTTCTTGATGGGCCTCTAGATAACGAATTAGATTTAGATTCGAGGTATGCTTGGTCCAGATGAAGGGAAGAGGCTGACTGTAAACCTGACTATATTCTACATCTGAACCATTTGACTATTAATATTACATACAAACTTCTTAGAGTTATTATTTCGTAAACAGTTTTCGTTGTAAGATTTTTAAGTAATAGAAAAAAAATATTTTATTGTTAAATAAGATTATCATAAAATACTTAAAACATTTGTATAAAAAAATATTAAGTACGCATTATTTAATTATCAAATATTTTGGTAATGTTTTCTCGATTTACGTTTATAAAAAAAAGTATATTTCTATGCTTCCATTTATGGCATTTATTATCTTAAATCGTGGACAAATTGCTCAGTAAACCTTTCAACTTCCGACCGGAAATCGCAATTTCCAGCCTCTCTAGGTAATTCCTACGAGGCGTAACTCACTATTTCCTGCCACGGAATTGCTTAAACTGTCTGGTATAGTAAATTGCGGCCTATACCTACATACATACTTATTTATATTGTAACTTATGTAATCTATACTTATACAATTCCAAATCTTAACTGATTCATTAACTGACTTATCTATATCAACGCAGATCCTAAACCGCTGGTCCTAGAGATATGAATGTCGATCCCTAAGGATGGAACAAGAGGGCTTCAATTTCAACGAACCCGTTTATTCTCTTAATCGATGGTCTCGAAAATTGGTACACATGCTGGGGAGAAATTAGTCTTAGTATTAAATAAAAAATATCAGCCCAAGATGCGATTGAATATCTGCTAGCTATCTACATCGTTATCGTTAATAAAAACCGGTATTTGTGCGACAAAACTTTTCAAATCGATTTCTACTCGCTTCACTAGCTTCTAAAGGATAAAGTGAAAAAAATACTCAATCAACGGGTGTGAAATAAATAATACGTATGTCATGGTGGGCCATTGCGTTTATCGAGCTCACTGTTTTCAGGAATTATCCACCGCACGCAAAATTAACCATAAAATAAAAGAAATTGAAAATGTGCAATAGCATTATCCAAAAGTAATTACTTTCTGTCAATGTAACAACACTGAACGATCGTATTTGTGATAATTTGAGGAACAATTAATTACATATGGTATTGTTTTTTTAAATTTATGAACCGAAAATACAGTATTTTATCTTTCATCATTCAATACTTTAAAGCAAATTACAATAAACTTAACCTATAATTCGATACGACCTCAAACTACCAGTGGAATTGAATAAAAGAATAGTTACGATTACAGAGAGATATTTACAATCTCACGTATTAACCATTTTTCAAATTTTAAAAGAGGATTTATCAAGATGGTGAAAAATAAACTACTATATTATCTTGCTTTATGTATGCAGTTGGCATACTAGTATTTTTACATCGGCTTAGAGTATTTGACCTACACGGATACCTTTCAGCATTTTAGGTTACACATTCTCAGTGAGAACTCTGGCGTAAAGAACCGTTAAATTTCCAACCGGCACACATTACCCTTTATCCGCACGTAAAGGTAATTCTCTTTGACATTTCAGACCATTGACATCATACGCAGACTTGAAACAAAAGTAACTGGAGTACAAATTAATTCAATAAACTTTTTTAAACAATGAAAGAAAAACAAACGTTCCTTTGGCAAAAATATGGAAAAAAAAGATTTAAGTTATTGTAAAAATTAAAAATGTAAACATCTTTGAGATTATTAAATTTTAGCTGAAACGCGATTTCATTTATTAATATTAGGGTTGTATATAAACTTTCCATTATCTCTATTATTAAAAATGTTAAAATATTTCGATATACTTTAACAGCAAAGAATAATGATTGCAATAGCAGGGTTAAATTAAATTTAAAAGTTGATATAGCGGCTTAATATACCTGCCTGAGCCATAGCAACATCTAAACTAAATTGTTATTACACTTTCGAATGAAAACGAGTTCTTATTTTTTTATTATATACTTCAATCATTTTTCACAGTCAAGTAAATTTTTAATCGTCGAGAAAAATTTCTGCAGCTTAATCTAGACTTACTTGGCTTTGCCCTTGAGCAATATAGGAGACTGAGTTTATTTCTGAAAACAGTTTTCTTTTTTAAATAAATTTAATTATGCAGTTTTAGTATAGATTTATTACGATTTATAATAATAAATTAATGTGTCATATTTACATTATCCATTACTATATAGTATAAAATATGGTAATGGATGATGTAAATTATGTATAAAATTGTCAATTTTCGAAACCACCTGAACGATTATCATATAAAGAGTGAGGTGAGAAGTAGAGAAGTTTTTACATTATCCTCTTTAATCAACTTTTGTACCGTCCAATCATATTTCGTATGATGATAATATTGATATGATAAGTACCAACCGTCACCAAAATTCAACTTTTAAATTTGATTTTTGTAATATCATTAGTTCCGTTCATTAATACATTATAGTACCTAAAAATTATTTTATGCTTTTTTAAAGCGAACTTTTGTTTAGTGTTCACAAATCTGAAATAGGTAACCGACCGCTTATGTATACACCGTCGATTTTCATACGTACACTCGTGTGATTACTCACCCACTGCACTGCGAACGAAGTTCATACGCGAGCTCTTCTGAGCGACCATCTGGGAGTACTTAGATCCCCCCTCGGCCCAACCCCCCACCGCCACCATGAACTTGACGTCAGGGTATGAGGAGCGGAGAGAAGTGAAATTCTTGAAGCCGTTCTTGTCGACGTCTAACTGCGGAATTATATATATTTTTTTTTAGAAAAAAACGAAATATTTTCTATATAACCGCGTTGTGATTTCTATACGGCTATTATTTTAGAATACAGAGTAACGTGTTGTAATTAATAATTACAACTCCAAAGTTATAGAGTAAAACTTCCAAAAAAATCCGAGGCTGCAGGGTCCTCTACACCATTTTATAATTATATTTAAAAAATCACAAGCAAAGTTTAAAAATTACAATAATTTAAGTAATACTACATTACTGATTTACAAAGAAATGAACAAAAATATAAAAAAGACATCTAGGTGTGCTTAGAGTAACGAATAAATCTTAGATTAGCGAAACAAAAAATCAGGATGTCAAAATCAAACCAATTTTTCCAGTAAATTAAACTTCTAATTACGTTGGTCACAAATCGGATCGCATTAATTTCATCATCGGATTTGCTTAGCATGTAAGTCAAATCAAGTTTACAACTCCCAAATTTGTTTTTCAATACTTACTTCCTTTTTAATGTTTCTTTTTCTTTTAAATTAATCTGCTAAATAAGATAGCAATATTAGAAGCACGGTGAAAAACTTTCAGAAAAAGACGAATAGATATATTAAAATAGTAGGATAAAGACCATTAATTAAGAAAAAGTCCATCTAGCAAGATTTTATCTTCAGCGAAGCACGTTTTTCCGTTTCTCAGACGTTACGTACAAAGAATTATCACAACAGTTAAAAGCTTTTAAGTAAGTCTTGTGAATTTTATGCGTTTGCTAACTCGTAACCATCTACCAAAGCGAAATTCATTTAAAATATTACATAGTTAATAATCTTACGTAAATCGATAATACATAAATGATTACTATGACTTACATCGAAACTGTTTCAATGTCTTTAAATCAAAACATAGTGACTCATTAGACTAGAATTCCGATCGCTGAACGACCCTGTCCACTCAAAGGATTATCATGATTAAATTTCTATAAATGGATCAAACAATAAAAACGAATGGCATATTACTTCGTAAGTTATAAGTATTTTATATGGAAATGAGCCAAGTTCAGAATTTAATAAAGAATGCCCCTCCGTTTTATGTGAATCTTTTTGTTATTAAATAATTTAGGGAATTGTGGGGAAATCTCTTTCAAATAATTTTCGAGTATTTGCTATATTACATAAGCTATTTCAACTTAAATTTATGTTTCATATTTACAGAAACAAGTTTGTTTATTGAAACGGAAATTGGCGCCCAAAATAAATATTTACGTAGATCAAATAAAGCGTTATTTCTCTTTATGAATATTTCAAATAATTTTTGTTGACGACATCTGTTTGATTTGCATTTTATTTCTTTTTCGTAAAATAAAGACCCATTAGTTATTTAATTATTTATATTTTCTTTAATTCAATTATGCGAAACAATTTTGTTCTAATGGATATAAAGTGAAGAATATGGTTTCATATGGACTAAAAATAAAATAAATTGTGTTGAATGAAGAAGAACGAAAATGAAATTACTGATATTACAATCCATTTAAACTTTACAAAAATATCATTAATAAGAGCTGTCCCTGTTGATAAAATATTTTTTTAAATATCTTGTATAGTATTTCGTTCTAGTTTTAATGGATATTTATTGTAATAGATGCAAAGGCATAAATACATGTCACGTAAGGAAAAATACTTTTAATAAAAATACCCTAAATAAACATTTCAAATATACATACTTATTCCAACATTAGCCAAATAAAAATAATTTAAGTATTCGCTCACCTCTGGATCAATGATGAGAACCTCGTAGGTTTTTTCTGTAACGCCGATGAAAGAGTATATGAGATGTGTACATTTCTCAACTGGTATATCTTCGATCCCGTATCGGCCAAGACCCGGCCGGTACACCGCCCAGTTACTAAAGTAACATACTATACGCGCTCTGCTATCCGCTGTTCACACATAAAGTTATATGACTTAGATAAGACAACAGTATTTAGTAACTTGAGGGACTTGATATAATTCGTCTTATGAAGTTAATATGCCTAATTGCAGCAGATACCTTAATTATGTGCGCACTAGGGATTATTTAATATTTTATTAACTGTATATACAGTCTAAAGTTTTGCCTATGTACATGTCTCTTAAGATACATCACGAAATTGAAATCTATTTTTTCAGTATGTGTTTTACAACTATTAAATGTAAAAGTTACTGTTATAGTTCTGGATAAGACCATGTTAACTAGATAATCCTTAATCAAACAGAACAAGCAAATAAATTAACATTATTCGTATTAAGGATTCGTATTTACACTTTTGTATTTTGCTTTGAATACTATTTTATTTATTTATTTTGCAACATGAAGCAGCAATACCCGCAATTGACCCGATGATGATTGATACGTGCTGTGCTTAAAAATACTCGTAGTTTCAGTTCTGTAATTTGTACCGCACCACATTGCGTTTGTCGCTTTGGGACACAAGATGATGACTCTTAAGCTGAATGATTTCAACTACTCCGATATCCCATCAAAACAGAACACATAGTTTTATAAACTATAATATTTTTTACATATGTTATACAATTCTTGGAAAACCTCCACAATTAATCATTTTTGGAAATTTCTATTGTAATTGTTAATATCAACAATTTGGAGGGCGAAATAATCATTTTTAATAATTATTTCTCACTATCGGCCTGTCTGAATGCAGCACAAAAAAAACGAGACTGATTTAAATGAAATTATAGTAATATTTGATCATCATTTTACAATGCAACGATCTCTACATAAACACTTAAACCATTTTATTAATGTCTAAAAAAATGAGCAAATGTCTATGTCTTTATTTTGCGTTTATTTTTCTCTACCTCATGACCATCGAATGTTGCTTAAATATTCAACTATTACCGGTATACAAATAAATTTTAACTCAAAGAATGTATTAACATTATTAGATATTACTATCAGTATGCGCTGCAGCAACTCTACTTATATATCATTCGTCCAGCTTCTCCGGTTATAAACTCATATATACTAACTAATCATTTAATAAATATATATACGTAGTATATTACCTAAGAAGTTGAGCCAATTTATGTATATATAAATATGTACATCGTATCAGCTCGTCTCTTTTATGTTAGAACTATATAATGTAATATTTTTCTTAAGGTTTCATGCCTCAACATTATATTACTTTAATATAATAACTCAAGTCACAAAACTCATTATAAATTTCAAGTTTCGTTAAAGTATATCAAAACGGTAGGAGTTTCTAAGTAAAGAGATACACTTCCAACAAAAATTAAAAAAAATGTTACATTTTTAAAATTAAAGGTGGTTAAAGTGCTGTTATCTCATAACTGTTTTGTTCTCATTATATTTCATTTCACATAGAAATTATTTTTTGAGCACACATGAAACAGTTACGATTTCAGTCTTTCACCAATTCATTTTTATTTTACATTAGCTTCACTTAATATGAATTTAAAATAATTGACACATATTTATGACCGATGAGAATGCAATAGTTCGATAACTTCATCGTAACCTACTCTACTAATGTTATCACGAGTTTGAAACACTGAATGCGTCACAGCGCCATCTATGTTATTACAATAGCACCACTTTCTTAAATACTACCATTACATTTTAAAATAATCATCATTACTTACATTCTTTCGCAGTACTTGCAACTGCCAGGACGGCCAACGTCGCTAGTATCACTCGCATTATTATCTGAAACAATTAATAAAATAATTATTCAATTTATAAGTACGCCAGGGGCTGATTTTTATTCTGTTCAGATATAAATTACAGTAATGCAGTCTACACTTGAACTGATAAATAAGTTTTTATCGTATAATAAAATAATGTGTGGAATCCAAATTCAAAATACCCACGGTAATATGCAACCTGTTAGCAAGTGAACCATAATCTCTGTTATTTTGAACAGCGAAATTATATTTTGTAAATTTATTGTAACAAATCGATTATCAGAAAAAAAAATTAATAGGTATATACTGTATGTACACTAGTCCCTCGATTTGCACGGTCCTCGAATTAAATGATTAAGCTAAATGTATTGATATAGATGCAACATATTTTTTCAGAATTAATAGCATATTTTAATACTTTATATACGTATACGTTTGGATGAATTTAAATATGGAACTAGATAGCTATGAAATAGAAAAACACTTTTACTGTGAGTTAGTCTGATGAAAGGAAATAATAGAAATAAGATAAGGCTTTGAGTTAATTATAGTGTAATAAATGCAAAAATAACATTAAGTTATCAAAAGTTGTATCGTACTCCGAACCTAATATCTAACGAGCAATGTTCTGTGACTATTTTTAACGTTGAGGGTAATTAGAGAGGGGACATATCTATCGACATGCAATAGATTATAACGGAACTATCGATAACGGGACCATTGCTCGACTTGTCAATCTGACACTCGCCCATTAAGTTGCTACCGGCGTGTCTAACATGACCGCAATTCCATATATCTCGCCAGATGTTGCTAGAGATATAATATAATTCCAGTTATATATTTATAATCTATAATTAACGTGATCTTAAATAGAAATAAAATCATTGATACATTTAATATATTCACTGTTCTTTAACACAGCGTTGTTAACAATTTAAAAAATAAAAAACACTATTTTTTTATATATAGTCAATAATGTAAATTATATTTATTGTTTTTATCATTTAAAAATAGGATGGATTTCCTTTTCAATTAGATTTTTTTTTGTGGAACATATAACAGCAAAAAATATTTTATAATCTGTTCTAATAGTCTAAGGAAGTCGTGTCATGTCATTGTTGTCTTTCCTAAAAAGGTAGTGTAACCAATGTCAAAATTGGTTTCGTCAGTTTTTCGCAAATAATTCTATATCTATGTCAAATAATTTTGTATCGTTACTGGTACAGAGATGCATAATTTATAGTTTCAGATTATTTTAATAGACTATACACTTCAGACACTAGAAAATGATTAAATATAACGGAATCTATATTGTACTATCATTGGAGTTAATTATTTACAATCGATGTCGAAATTTCTCCGAAACATATTTTCAATGAAATAAATATATTACAGAATATAATAAAGGAAAAGATGACAAATACTGTTAGCTGCAGGAAGTAATCATTACACATAGAACGAAAGTCTCAACAACAAGATAAAATGAAGTCGATAAATTCTTTAATTAAGATTCATGCCATCACTTCAATACGAGAACCTTTGTCTCTCTGGTGCCTATTTAAATAGGCTTACTACATACGTTTTCTTGTGTTTGTTCTACCATCACGTCATTAGCCTTCATTTATTTACCAAGGGATGAGACGTTTTTCGCGATTGGTCTATATTAAAATCGAATGAACAACATTTTTAACTTGTACATAGATGGGAAAAAAAGTAACAAGATTATTGTTTATATTAAAACCTTATTGACATAAAAATATAATTTATAATTTTCTTATCAATGTTCATAGATATTAAATTTGTCGTTTATTTTTTCTTCTAAATGCCTCCCGAGGCGTAATGGTTCCAGACAGAGATTCCAGTTTTATTTCTGGAGCCACGTGAGTAGTCGATTCTGAATTGTAATAATGTTTTTTCGAACCCACATTCCTAGCTACCATCACCAAAGTCAATCTGCCGCTACTAAAGCGTTTCTGTCTTTCAGCAGTTGTACATGTGAGCTAGTTTTCTGGATGAGCACGCTTCACAATCTACGACCTGATTCACACTTAACATAATGTTAAATTAAAGTCGACAGTTAAGCTATTTATTACTGATGAAAAAAATTAAATGTAGAGATTAAAACGTCCCTAACATAAAATTTAATATTGACACTTTCTGTTAGTGTCATTATAAGATCATCAAATGATATGTTGTCTTTGGTTTATTTCGGATTTTTAATCCACTGCAATCCCCTTAATGGTCGCACTTAGTACATAAAAAGTAAAAATGATATATTACATCTTTTAGTAAGTCGGTGGACATTCAAGTATTAGGGGTTGTCCTATAAGTGGTTTATCTTAACATCATGTAAATGTCTACCCATTAATTTCGTTTCAATATATAACGGAACATACATAAGCGAAACCTATGCAAACACGACACAAATACCCATGTAAATTTTCCAGCCTCACGACAATATCTGTTATAACTAAACTGACGTAGGTGTCAATGGTTCAACAAACGATGCGACGGCAACAAATAAAACCGGTTGCACATCGTCGAAGATATCGAGTTCAGGTCAAATCTGTAATGCAAATTTATACACATACCGGTACCTGACTCAGCGTGTACAAAACTAAACCCAAAACTGGACATTGGAGATTATTGCACATTTATTTTGTGCTTTCTTTTTTTTGTTATACATATTGCTAATGTTTTAATGAGTATTGAGCATTATATGTACACTGTATTTAAAAATCATTAACAATTCTAAATATAAACACAACATGACATAATACCTCACGTCTATGTTCAAATAAGCATTTTCATAATAATAAATACCTCCAATAAATAAATAAATAATAAATAAATAAAAACATTCGAAACAATTTTTTGTATTAAAGTATATTAAATATTTTACTCTCTCCCCAGTCAAATCATCTAATTGCCTACTGTCTAACAATATTCACATAGATCATAAAATATAATGTAAATAATACCCATTATTTACATAATCTTTTATGATCTTAAAGATAACACTTATTAATTAGAGAGATATTCGTTATTACTTTTATTTTATTTAATTGTGTAAATGAAGAGAATATTGTCTTCATTCCAAGCGGCTGTTCATGAAAGTAATATTATTAATTAAACATAAAAGAAATTATTAATTTACTAAAAACATAATTTTAATTAGTAATTCTTAAGACTTAAATATAGTGAACCATCGTAATAAAGTAATTACTTAAGGACCGTCTGTTCATCTCTGCTTGTAGTTTCTTAACGACAAGAATTTCTAGATATTTCAGACAGCATTACTTACTACAAAACATAATAGCGTGTTTAAGTAAAAGATAGTTTCTAATTTAGAGTAAAATAATATTCAAGTATATTAACAAAAAAAAATCACATTTTATTTTATGAAACTTACAGTACACTTGTAAATCTGTAATTTGTTTAACTTCCTCCGCGTCGTAGTGATTTGTATTCGGTGTGGTTTATATGAAGATAGGGTTTTTAAACCCGCCTAGCTACCACAATCAATGACACTCTGCGTCCATAAAAGCATTTTTGTATTCCGGTAGTCCTACGTACAATAACCTGAGTATTCTAAGCAAGATCGCATTACTTTGTACGACATCATCGTCACTTAACATCATGTGAATTTATCAAGTGTGCTCATTGTCAAAAAAAAAGTAAATAATTTAAAAATAAATTATTGTACTATTACGTATAATATTGCTTTTTCTTAAATGAAGTAAATAATATTCAATTCAAAAATTTGAATGACATCTGAAGATAATTCGTTCGCTGTACACGTAATGGCAAACAACACACCGAATGCGAGCGCTTGCGGCTACGTATGGAGAACACGTAGCGGGCATACAAAGTGCCTCTGATGAGTTCATATCCAGGTGTCTTTATCCTTTCTCAACACTGTTTGAAAGTGAAAACTATACTTCATATCATTCAAACCTTGACTTTGATAAACACTGTACCAACTAAAAAATAATATTAAAAGAAGGTAAATTTTACTCTAAACTTTAAATCGATTTCTGTTAGTTCCGTGCGGTGTTATTTCTGATAATAATTGAAATATACTTCGATTCCTTATACAATGTGCATGTTATAATGAATTGCGTTCTATTGCCTATTTTTATTGACGTAGCGTATTACGACTACAAGTAAAATTCTCCGAATACTAAAGTAAAACAATAACTTTCTAGCCAAGTATCCTTGCCCCACAGAATTTGAGATTAAATCTTTTTAAAGTCACGAAATTGTATAGAAAAACTCATAGTTTTGGTTTCTATTTAGTACAGAAGTAAACATTCTTATTTTTTGGTAATAGCAGTGTATATTAAATCGTGATATAAAGAATAATTCTCTGCACATAGATACACATAAGTTAAAAAATATTTCACGTGCATATGTTCATATACACATT